>CM042825.1:33493678-33800775 GCA_009982885.2 Hyles vespertilio
TTACCAATCCATAAAGAAACAGCTATGTATGATAAGCGCCAACAAACCCGACCGAGAGTGGACAAACATGGCAGCCCGCGTCACACTCCAAATGTAAATCAGAAAATCTTGTGGTAGACTTATGTATATTGTTAGCAAGATAATTTTGAAAACTGAATTGATGAACCTCAGTTTCTGGACAGAAGTATAGATGAGCATATTTTTACTTTACTGGTGGTAGGTCTCTCATATGTGAGAGGCTGCCTGGGTGGGTACCACCGCAATGTCTATTTCTCCCGTCAAACAGCAGTTTAAATGCACTGTTGTGTTTCGGATTGAAGGACATTGTAGCCAGAGTAACTACTGGACATATTGAGACTTAACATCTTGTGTCTCAGAATGGCAAGCGCAGTAGAGTGCCAAGCATTGCTTTGTAATCAAAGGCGGCTCATCCGAAAGAGCGCTGGTGCAGTGCACTCCCACGAAAATTACATACTTAGCTAATTTAATATTTTATATATATTTATAATACATAAATCCTTACATTACATTCTTTATATTTTACTACGACTATAATAAGTCTATTATATTACCTATATAGGTACATGTAGTGTCAATTTGTAACGAGTGGAGCGCCTTGTTGTTCCGCGATTGTGCTCCTATGAAACGAAGTTTAGTACGACTCTTAGTACTGTATCTATATTATGTCAATGAGTGCGAAAGAGAGCTACGACTCGCGCTGACGCGTGAAACAAAAGATATCGTATGGGAAATTAGCGTAATCTGGAGCGCCGCTCACGCGTCACTCAGTTGTCGTACAGCCAGCCGTGCCGGGCGCTCGCCGAGGGATATCCTACTCCTGCGCAGTTGTCGTCCTTATGTAAACATACAACTTCAAGCAAGCTCGTCGACTTCGTCAGTTAATTCGCAGTTTTTTTTAAAATAAGTATTAAAAAATAGTTTGTACGCTTAATCAATTCCACTTCTGATTTTCACAAGAAAGTAATAGATATTTTCACACGCCAAAAAGACCGGCGAATGGATTTTGTATACAAATATAATAAATAGTAAGCCCTAGTTTCTCAACTACTTTTTTTGTGAACCCCATCAAAAAATTTCACGAGCCGCCTCTGTTTGTAATTCAAGGTGTTGTTTGGTTTTGCTACTGTTTATGAGCGGTCGTAACGCTTACCATCAGGCGAACGGCATGCTCGTCTCGTCATTCATTGAAATAAAAAAAAACCTTCATATAAATAATTGAAAGAATGACAATAATTTAACTATAAAGTGGGACCGTGTATTTTTTTGGTTTTATTTATTTTGGTTTCTACTGTTTGTTTGCATTGGCACGTCGGGTACTGTGTAGTGTGTGAGGGGCGCATGTTGAAGCGTGTGTCGTGTCGTAGAGAGCGTGCCGATGGTTGTCGCGCAACCTGCCGGCGTCATTCTTCAACGCGGCGGCGGCGGCGGGCGTGGCCGGCATGGGCGCGGGTGGCGCATGCGCCGGCGTCGACATCTACGACTACGACCCCTGGCACCAGCACTACACCGGGTGAGTGTGCGTCGCCGGTGCGCTAGTAGGCGCTGTGCGCGAGCCAAGTGACGAGTGACGAGCCGGGACTGTCGCGCAGGTACGGGCACGCGGCGCACCGGCACGCGGCGGAGTACCACGCGGCGGCGCAGGCGGCGCAAGCGCACCACAACATGGCGGCGGCGGCCGGCTACGGCGGGCTGCTGCTGGGCCGCGGCGGCCTGCACCCGCAGTACAAGCCGGTGGAGTGGGGCGCGCAGCACCACGCGCCGCACCACCTCGACCCCGCCGCCTGCTCGCCCTACTCCTACCCCGCCGTGCCCGGTCAGTACCCACCCCGCTAACTACATGTATACTACATACAGAACACACTTACACTATATGGCGCAGAATCCCAGTGTTCTTGAACTACACTTCTCTATACAGCGACAAAACGTTTCCCTTGCAAAAACACAAGTCAGCGAGTTTGCAACAACTTCTATAGATAACGAGCTACGGCACAATATCCACGGAACTATTCTACGATTTTCTTACAATTGCAACCCCCATTTTAACTTGTACCTTAAAAGTAGATTTAAGTGGGAATAAATAACAATATTGAAAGTTCGTTGACACAATCTACTATAATTATGAATGAGTAAAATAGGGAAAAGCATTAAGAGCGTTTACACCTTGCGCGCAAAGTCAGCTATAGGTATTTCTTCGTTGATTTCACGCCACACATAAGCGACCAAAGCTGTGTGCGTAGAGCTGTCGCGTCGGCTCGCTATACAATCAGCTCAACCAACTTTGATCCGTGCGCTTCAAAATTCTAACATTCAATTGAAATGCAACTTATGATTTATATATGGTAATATAATATCATAAAAATATTTTATTTGCATTATAAGTAGACAAATATTACTGTGCAAGCAATGAACAATACAAATTTAGATACTAATCATATTTTCATTAATGTTACTTTGTTAAGTTGCATTCAAATCAGTAGACACTACGGACGTTTTATTAATCATTTCGTGTTCGAAACACATGAATAGAGTGCGGCGGGTTAGGCCGCCCGCAGGTAGGGGTAGGTAGCGGAAATGAGTACTCAGGGTAATTACGTGGTTCGGGCTTAATAAATTCGCATCACTGTTTACACCCGGCACTGTTGCTGGTGGTATGCAACAGGAGTCACTGGCCTTCGCTGGACACTGATCCGGGTCTTTGGCACGTGGCGGAACCCGGCGACAGCTCGCCGGCGAAGTTAGTTGCCACGTGGCCGGACACGGCGCGCAGGTCAGCGGCGCGGCGCAGGCTCGGTTGCAGTCGGGCAGGAAGCGGTGCGGAGCGAAAGCGGACAGTAAGCCAGCGCACGGAGTCAGCTCTCCGTGGCGGAAGCAAAACGAAGTAGAAGAATGAAGAAGGCGAAGAACGAAGAACCCCAGCGGGTTCGGAAAGACGCGTGGTAGCACGTGGCTTTCAGGTTAAGGAAAAAAAGACGCGAGCGCCGTTACACGCGTATTTAAGCGAGCGCCGATGACAGTTCGCACGTCATGTTTGACAGATGTCAGAAATTGAATCAACCAATCAGCGCAACAGAGGCGTTGATTGGCATAGACAATAAGATTTATGCCGACTGTTGAACCATAGACCGCAAATATTAGAGGTGACACTCTCACAACGTCTTTTTTTTATTTTTATTTTTTTTATTGCAGTGAATGGCGAGACGAGCAAGCCGTTATCCTGATGGTAAGCGATACGACCGCTCATAAACAGTAGCAACATTCCACTGCGCTCGCCATCCTGAGACATAAGATGTTAAGTCTCAATATGTCCAGTAGTTACTCTGGCTACAATGTCCTTCAATCCGAAACACAACAGTGCATTTAAGCAGTGTTGTTTGACGGGAGAAATAGACATTGCGGTGGTACCTACCCAGATGGCCTCTCACATATGAGAGACCTACCACCAGTAAAGGTTACAAGAGTTAGGGGCCACCACGTCACAAGAGTTAGGGGCCTTACAACCCCTTACAATTACGAAATATATTTAATTTTATATTACAATACATAACATAATTTAGCCTCGGAATTACATCCCATTATATTATCTGAAACATAATTTATACAAATCATTGTAGGTAATAAAATATATATATATATATATCTATATATATAAAAGAGGAACCTGACTGACTGACTGACTGACTGACTGACGTATCAACGCACAGCCGAAACTACTGGAGCTAGGAACGTGAAATTTGCACAGAGGTTCCTATTGTGACGTAGGGTAGCACTAAGAAGGGATTTTTTGGAAATTCAACCCCTAAGGGGGTGAAAAGGGTTAAAAACTGTTGTATGGAAAATCGTAACCCTTAGAGTTACAATGTCAAACTTGGCACTTCAGTAAATCATTTAAAAAGAAAAATAACTGCATAATTTGTTTATCTAAAATTAGTCTTTAAGGGGTTAAAATAAGGGTAGAAGTGATGCGAGAGTAGGGTAATTTTACGCCTGTCTAATCAACGCACAGCCGAAACTACTGGAGCTAGAAACGTGAAATTTTACGCAAAGATGCCTATTGTTACGTAGGGTAGCACTAAGAAGGGATTTTTGGAAATTCAACCCCTGAAGGGGTGAAAAGGGTAAAAAACGGTTGTATGGAAAATCTAAACCGTTAAAGCTAGAGTTCTCAAACTTTGCAAGTTAGTTAGCCTATCAAAATCAAATATAACTGCATACTTATTTTTTCTAAAATTAACCCTAAACGGGTAAAAATAAGGGTTGAAATTTTGCAGAACCGAACTATTGGATCAACGCACAGCCGGAACTACTGGAGCTAGAATTGTGAAATTTTACACATGGGTTCCTATTATGATGTAGATTAGCACTAAGAAATATTTTTTGGAAATTCAACCCCTAAGGGAGTGAAAAGGGTTAATAACTGTTGTATAGAAAATTGTGACCGTTGAAATTGCAAATATTAACTGACACATAGGTTACTCATCTAGGAACAAGAGTAACTGCATATTTTTTTTTCCTATAATTAACCCTAAATGATTCAAAATAGGGGTTGAAGTGTTGTATGCAAAATCGAAACACTGAAGTTATTGATATCAAAATTCGTATTTCACGACTTATTTTAAATGAAAAATAATGGCGTGAACTACTTGTAGAAAAATAGCACTATGGGGGTGAAATAAGGGATGACATTTTCATATAATGTATTGCTTTTACGTCCGTAATATGATAACATAAACACGCAGACGAAGTCGCGGGAAAAAGCTAGTATATATATATATTTTACTACCAAAGTACTAAGATGTGGCAATCGCAGTCCGCGCGTGCCTATTTTTACTACGCACGGCAAAAATCGACTGCAGCCAGGCCGGAGCGACGAGCGATACGTCCTCCCTCTAGAAGGCCTTGCGGCGGTCTGATTTGATGCACGTCGGACGGCATGTTTTATAGTGGTATTTAAAATATTTGTAGAAAACATGAAAGTTAATTTTGTTGAAATATAAAATTGTAATTTATTGATAAGATGTTCTTCTATTATAATATGCAATTGCTATAAAAAATTATGTACGATAAGTTGGTGAAAAAAAATATGTTCTTGACGAGAGTTTCTGAACAATTTCGCATCGTTTATTTTTTTATTTTTCAGAAACTAAACACAAAAGATTATTTTTCTCAACAAAATCCCTCCAAAAGGGTCTTAAAAGTCTAATAATATTTTTATTTTCATCTTATATTTAGTGATTTCGGATATCTTAAGCTTCTAAATTGCCATTTAGTTCCTAAATAACGAAACTTGTGTTCAGTAATCCTTATAGTACTCACAAATTATTCATCAATCTATAATGTTTATCTCCAAAATCCCTAGAGGACAACCTTTTCTAAAATTAGTACCAATTATTTTCTTTTAAATTGTTTATTGATGGCTATTAACTCGTTTGAAAAGTCCTGTTTTTAAGCCAAAAAGCGCGCGGAAGGTATAAACGCTCTTAAATTATACCTAAGTTCTTTTCACTTCGAAGCACGCATAAATGTTTACTATTTTGTCTAATTGTCACAAATAGATATCTACGTGAAAAATATTTAAAATTAGGTGGATAGGCACAAAACAAAATTGAGATGAAGAGACAGATTTTGTTCTACTGCGCACCAGGGCACCGCGATGCTCACTTTGAAAACCTTGACTTTGACTTTTTTATTTTTATTTTATTGCATTGTATGGCGAGACGAGCAAGCCGTTCGCCTGATGGTAAGCGATACGACCGCCCATGAACAGTAGCAACATTCCACTGCGCTCGCCATCCTGAGACATAAGATGTTAAGTCTCAATATGTCCAGTAGTTTGCTCTGGCCACAACTTATTGGAATTTTGATTTGTTAACATCCCGTTAACAAGCTGCAAGCTGACAAAATATAGAAAATCTCGCGCTGAACAGCTGCACGCAGCAATCCTTTTAGATTCTGCCCGGAGGCTGTCACGTTAGGTCACTGAGCTGACCTAACCTGATCGATTAAAGAGTGAACTGTATTTTTTTTGCACATGCATTAGGTGGATAGATTTGTTGTAAAGCAAATGTTCCTAATTGCATCTATAAACATGTTCTAACGTCTATATCACGGTGAACGCTCTGAGGAATTGTTAAATTTGATTTCCCCTCTCCACCCTAAATAGAACCACGCGTGCTGGCTTGCGAAGCCATAACTTGATGGTCCAAATCATATCGGCGAGAACCGAAAGATCCGCAAATGCTTTTCTGTGCCGCGGTAAACCCTTGCCCGTGTAAAAAAAAAACATTCTCGCAATGCCACGTGAAGCGGCACTTGCGCAAGTAAACTAACCCAACGCGGTGCAGCTTACATCGATACTCGCCATCAATAGTCAGGAGTCGTTTGGACTATTAATACTCATCGGTGCTCTGTGATTTTGCTGTGCATTGCGATCACTTTGATTAATTTTCGTAGCATATGTATTTTTGAGAAAAGCATCGTGTTTGGAGAGGCATTTGATAATCGTGAGGGCGACCGCGGGAGCGTGTGGGTTTGTGCGGGGCGTTGCGGCGCGGGGCGAGCGCGATGAGCGCAGGACAATAATTGTGGCCGGCTGGGTCTGGGCGAGGTAAAAACAGCGGCGCTCACTTGAAACAACATCGCCTCTAATCATCGCTATTAAAATTAATTTGCGCAAGGAAAGGAGCCGCTTCATCTCTCCGCCCGCCCCGCGTCGGCACCGCACCAACGGAACCCGAGTTACAGTACCTAAACATTTACAAGTCACAGCTCAGTTTGAACGAAATGGTATGAACGAAATTGTTAGTAAGCTAATATAACAAGCCGGCGCGTTGCGAACATTGTATCAGCGAGCAGTGTGTTGCTGCCGATGTGTGGTGGCATGACACACAATGCGCGTGTCGCGGGAGCGAGGTGTTGAGAAGCAGTGAGTGCAGTGAGTGCAGTAGTGCAGTGACGTGCACTTGCACTATCTATAACCATTTTGTATTATGTAGCTACTGGAGTGAATTAAATGGTCATTTTTATAGGATTACTAGCGTCTTCGCCCGGTAACAAATAGATTTCTGTACAATAATACGTACGTATTATACATTACCTTCCTTCCTCTTGAATCACTTTATCTATTTAAAAAAAATCGCATCAAAATCCGTTGCGTAGTTTTAAAGATTTAACCATACAAAGGGACACAGCGACATATAAAGCGACTTTGTTTTATACTATGTAGTGATAATACATTAAATTATAAATTAATTAAATCGTTACTGTAAGAGACGTTGCGTGATGCGTCTCCGTGCGTTTTGTAACGTATAGGTACACCGTGGGGAGTATTTCAAGTAATTGAGATGATTAATACCATTCGCTAAATTCTATGACCGCACTACGCGTCTGGGATACTCTACGCATCCGAAACGAAGTTCGAAAATTCAATATCAAATATATACGATACGAATGTACCTACATATACTTATGGTCGTTATTGACTTATGGTCGTAACCATAGACTTATGGTTACGATGTACGTTATAAAATTCGAAGCTTTTACAGAGTAGATACATTCGTATCGTATATAAACTTCGATCATCTGCAGTTTCGAACTTCGTTTCGAATTAATATAGTAGGGCCCCTAGAGCTGGGATGTTATCCCTGTTGCCTAAGTGGCGTACCTCAGCAGTGACAAAAAACTTTACGGTCAAATCTCTAGTTTATTTTATACTAGCGGTCCGGCCCGGCTCCGCCCGATTGCAAATAATTAGCAGCCAAAATGTTCAATTCTGACTATCAATATAGAATATCCAAGGATTTTTAAAACAATAAAACCTCATATTTGCTAGATTTTTCATTACTGCTTCCCTCCTGTATGTAGTAGCGTGATGATATATAGCCTATAGCATTTCTTTATAAATGACCTATCCAACAACAAAAATATTATTTTCAATTCAAACCTGTAGCGGTGTGAGATTAAAGGCAAGAAGCAAACTAACAAACAAAGATTAGATTCAGTCTAGGGACCTCTTGGCGGCGGCGTGACTTCTCCGGTACCATCGTGTGGCAAAAAAATACAAACACATTCACATGAAACGTTTTGTTCACATTCCTTGCGACTATTGCGCTCGTGTGTTATTACTGCCATTCCAGAAAGGAGAACCAACTTATTTGGTACCGGCGATTCCAAGTTCTAATAGGTGATTTTTTGGTTGTTTAATTCTGCGGGATTTGAGACCTACACCAAAAATTTTCGTTTTAAACCAGTAAATAATAGATAATCTGGCCTGTTACGTGAGATATGGCCTGCAATAACCAATATCTTTTACATTAGGTATCACAACTAACTTAAGGTTTCTGGCGATGTGCATGGAATAGCTGATATAGTACAGAAGGTATCTGTAGGAATGCGCAAGAGAGGCGCAGGGGAATGAGCTCAGATCGGAAACTACGCGACGGAACGAAAAGCAAACCGACGTAGATACCTACCATATTATCCGAGTGATCCTAAATTAGATCCGTAACAGCTTTTATACGGGAGTAGCTAAATCATTGGAGTTACGCGCGAAGGCGGACGTTTATAGGACTATAATATCCTTATAGAATATTATAAAATGTTGTTATAAACTCGTAAAAATACAACACACATTCCGTATTAAAAGAGTAGGTACTGTAGTAAAACCCGGAGCCAGTTTCTGTGTATTCGCGATGTAGCGGCGGCGCGGCGGCGGGGTGCAAGCGGTCATCAACGCTAAATTAATTCAACTGTATTTGCCGCTAAGGTACCGTTTGTCGACTTTTACTTTAGATCAGACTTTTACTTTACTTCCCAATTTATTTCGGACAAGAGATACTTTTTCCAAAAAATGAAGTTATTAATACCTTAGGCACTCATGGCTCTCATAATGAGTTAACATTATAGCGTCGGGCTCGGCCCTCGTCACCTAGTAAATCACAATTTGCCAAACAGACGTGGACATGGCATAATCATATTTTATCGTCGCTAGGGATTTATTCTTAAAATACTAAGGTGACGCGATCCGTCTCCACTCCTTCCATGAAACAGATGAAGTGAGACGCGCCCGGCCGGAGAGCGCGCACATTAACCGGTACTTATAGGATTAGGGTTATATGGTTGGCAAAATGGAACTTACATTTTCTGTTGTTGGAAAATTGGTGTATAAATGTAATGACGCCGCGATTATGTACGGATGAGCATAGTAGTGAGGGGCTGCGGAGTGGCGGTGGCCGGGTCCGGGCAGTGGCCGCGGGCGCAGCGGCGCGGCGCGGTGCGGGAGTGCGGCGCGACGGCACGCGGGGCGGGTCGCGCCGGCCAATCGCGCCGCGCTGACCACTGCCCTCTCCCTCCCAGGGGCCGAGTGCACCCTCCCGCCCCCTCCTTCACCCTCCGCCCTCTGGGCAGCGAGCGATCGATTGCGGCGCGTCCCCACCCAACAGTAAATCATCACCAAAGTGTCAATTATATGCTAGTGGCGGTCTCTCGGTTTCCGCTGCCCGCTAGTAGAGCTGCATTACCGCCGCCCTGCGCCCCCACTTCGCGCCCCCCGCGCCACACCACGCCGCTATTATTGGGAGTACGCTCTGCCAGTATTACTGCTGCTAGCATTGAGGACATCGGGAACAAAATCTGTGCGTATGGTGCGTACACACGGGTACACATTGATGCGAGAGGGAAGATATGTTACTTCGTAGGTGTGACAGAGGCAGAAATAGAATGTACCCTTCATTTTGTTATAAACATTTTGTTTGCAGTGTCCCCTCTAGTATATTATCTCAATGGCTGCTAGCCATTTTTACGTGGATCTGCGCACACCGTTGTGGTATATTATGTTCTGTGCTAGATGTATAGAATAGTATATGTATGAGTAGTCACAAGTAGCTTTGCAAACATAGTTATTGTAAAGAGTTAACAATTAACAGTTCATGTTTTAGTATGTAATGCTGAGAACAATAGCGAAAGCGATGTATTGTTATTCATGCTGTCCGCGCTTGTTGACTTCGGAAGTATTGTAGGGTAGTGCATTAGACTGTGATAATTATTTTTTGGCATTACTTATGCAATATTCTAGAGTAGTGTCTAGAGTATGGTAGAAGCTAGAACGTGACCTCGTGTAGGGCGCGGGGTTCGGTGGCGGCGCTGCTGCGGTGTTCATCAACTACTAGTAGGATGGTGCCGATGGTGTAGGCCTACAGGCGAGCTGTCGGTTGGGTCGCCTCATTTGAAGTGGCCGCCGGGCACCGTCGCTCTTGAACTTTGATAATGCCAAGGATATAGACGAGATAGTACTTTCCGGGCTCTGACTATTACGAGACTAAAAAGTATAAGTAGTCATATTGTCTCATACACTCGAAAAAGACTTATTGTGGGGCATAGCTATGTGACGGACTGATGCATAGGTATTCATTTTATTTTAGAATGTAGTATATGTAATTTTTCACTAACTCTTACATATTAGCTGATAGAAGCCGAATTCTTGTCAGTTGTCATATCATAATGTGTACCTACATTGTAGGTGTATCGTATTATATCTACTTATAGTACCTGGATGACCGAACCTAGCTCTTTTTTTGTCGGCTAAAGGAATTGGACACTTGAAGGAATTACTCCACTAAAGGTCTTTTTGTTCTTTTTACTATTTATAATTCCAATACAGTTCAACATGGTTTTATTCTCTTTTACAAATTATTCCTAGTACCGCTCCGCGGAATATATCGTACTTTACATTTTACATATATTCTCTCTCGATCCAATACTCGCTCAATCCGGCAGTATAATGGGCCCTACTATATTCATCCGAAACGAAGTTCGAAACTTCGGGTGATCAAAGTTTATATACGACACGAATGTACCTACATATACTTATGGTCGTTATTGACTTATGGTCGTAACCATAGACTTATGGTTACGATGTACGTTATACAAATTCGAACTTTTACAGAGTAGATACATTACATGTTTAAGGGGAGTGGTACCGATTTTTTGCCTTTTTTAAATATCTATAGCTCTGTTAATGCACAGATACCAAACAAAATTTGGGCGTTATAGAAATTTGCAATTTGGAACTTTATTTGCACTCTTTATCTGTCTAAGATTTGCACCTAAATATTTTAGCAGTACAGATTAAAGATTATTTTCATTTGGTTTACGACTTCTTCACCATTACCTTAGCAAATTTTACTTGGATTTTAATTTGTAAGTGGTAGAGCCCCGCTGGTGACATCTATGACTCAGCATGAATAGGCAGGCTCACCCAGCACGAAACCGCAGTCTCACAGTAGATCGACGTGAAGCGACAGATTTGCTGTCGTGTTTTGTTCGGTGAGCACCTCATTCCTCTTTCCATCCTTTTTCATTCCCTCTCCTATCCCAATTTGATGGGTCAGTAACATAACCCTAACGTTGTGAATGTTCATGGATATCAGTAATCACATTAGATGACCTGTTTGTTCGTTTGCCGGACATATGAAATAAAAAAGAAGTGATCGTTGTGAGAACTTTAATATGTGCAAAGTCTGATGTCGGGGAATATACACCAATTATTTTTTTACATCTAAATACTTAGAAATTTCCTAATTACACCTGTAAGATAAATGGATTTGGACAACTACATTTATAATTTAAAAATATCACATAATTAATTAACGGAACATATTTTTGCATCAAGCTTACAAATAAAGGACAATGGGCACAAATGTATGGAACCTGGTACCAGCTCCAATCGAAATGAGTGATACACCGTTGGAAAGGTATTTTAGTGTAGAATAATAATATCAAGGGCGCTAGACCTGATTCGCTGTCCAATCCAAGAAATCGTACTTTATAGTTAAACATTTTTTGTTACATCATATTAAGTACACATACTTTTATTGTTTTTTTTTTCAATTTGGCATGATATTATTATAATCCCAGGGCACACTCCTGTTTTTTCGAAGCCATGTATGGAGTGATAGTCAATGACCTTGCAGTTTAACGGCGATGGAATATTGAAGTATTGTTAACATGTAATATTACTCTCACATGTCGGTACTGTATACTTACACGCAAAAGTCACACATCTTCAATTCCGAAGTCAGTTATGTCCTCCATACTAGCTTTTCTATAAGTTTCGATGAGATATAAACTGTTATTTAGGTGCTAGTTTTAACTGGTATGTCCCAATTATAGCAATATCACGTCTTGTTTACTTAATCGTGGAAAATCGGCCATATCATTGGCTTCCATTCGCTGAAAAGCAGTTCTTCTGTTATTTGATCTTTTTTCTTCTTCATCTGTATCAGCCCATATACGTCCCACTGCAGGGCACGGGCCTTCTCTACAATCGACAGTACGATTGAGAGTGGTTAGGCCATATAGTCCACCACGCTGGCTTAGTACGGGTTGGCGGAACATACCATTGATTTTTCTATAAATCGCTATGGTATGAAGGTTTTCTCACAATATTTTCCGTCACCGTTTTAGTGCGTAGTGATTGACTATCAATACACACATAACTCCGAAAAGTCAGAGGTGTGCCCTGGGATTCAAACCCGCGACCACCGTGAACATGTTGGCAGTCGCGTCTAGTCCGTTTACCAACAGACCACCACGCATATAATTCTTCTACATTTCATATCACTACATTTCATTACATTTCTTCTACGTTATGGTACAATAAGTTTGGGATTTACATTTTTTCAGTTATTTTTTGTAGAAAAGCCTCTGCGTATTAGCCATCTCCAATTGGGTAGTGGAAGTGATAAATTATTGCTGCTGCAATCGGAAAATCTGCAAACATATTATGAATAGTATTGCTTGAAATATATTTTAATTCGGCCGTTAACCACTTCCACTAGCCATCGGCATATTATGACCAGTTGGGAAGTATTTTCATGAAGAGAAAGTTGTGCATGTCCCAGGTTTTTTATCGGAGAAACGTGTTATTTGTATCCATATTCTTTGATATTGCCTAAACTGTCTATTAGGCCACGGTCTGAAATAAATACATCATTGGGATGAAGCAATATGTGCAAGGGGTTTTTCTCATCGTTCATAAAATCAGGCATCAATCTTGGTGGCAGCGTATGGTTCGTTTACATCTATAATGCATCCGTCTTTCTTCATTACCAAATAGTGTTTTAGGAATCCTGAGGTTTCTATCAAGGATATTGTCTTTAGGTACGTGTTCGAAACCCTTGTCAAGCACAGTATAGTTAGTTTTAGGACACTCTCGTGCAAGGGCCAACAGGCGTTCGACTTTTCTTTCTGATACTCCAAGTCTTTCATGGCATTCTCCAGTAATTAGCCTTGTCAAAAAAATACCCAAAGTAGTTCTGGGATCTGAACTTGCATTTCGTAGCGAAGTCTTTTTGTCTAAAATTGCATTAAGCTGTTCTGTAGTGCGTCCAGCCCAAAATACCAACAATGCATATAATGACTGATTCTTCGCTTGTTCGACTTTGCTTCACGCAGCCATATTAAATATAACGTAAAGATGTATTTAAAATGTTATAACATTTTGTTAATGAACTGTTGAGTTTTAAATTGTTGATTAATTGTAAATTGGTTTTTAAAAGAACAACACTGCAGAATTTCTTGCCCGTTCTTCTCTAGTAAAAACTGCTTTCCAAACCAGGTAATAGATAAAAAAATTACTGAATCTAAATGATGTAGATCATCTTAAATGGATTCAATAAATTATTTTCATTTCATTTCATTTTATGGAATTTTATATTTTACTTTTGTAGCACCGTAGCATAGCATAGCTACTAGAATCTGCCTACCCCTTCTGGGAATACGGGGTGAGTATATATGCATCCATACAAAAAAGGGAAGGAAAGCTAAAAAGTTAATTGACAATTACCCTATAATGTAGCATTTCCTCGAATGAATTCAGCAATATCTGCACGCATTCTTAGTAAGTTTACCGATGAAATGCGCACTTGATATCAGTCTTGGTATAGCCTTCTTCGGCACATTGCACAGTTACGGAATCAGTCGGTCATTACATATGTATATCCCATATGTTCTGACGACTATATTTCAAAACGGACAATACATACAGGTTTGTCGCCATAATATTATTTTCTTCTCTTGAAAAAAGCTATCCAACGAGGGTAAATTTATTTTGATTGGACATGGGTACCAAAACGCCCATCATCCAAAATTAAACCAAATCCGCGATAAAATCCGTAAATAATAGTTTTATTTCAATGTAGAACCTTCTTGGTTAACTCTTCCCTCAAGTTAAAGAACGTATTTTAATTATGATTTCGAATCGACATCATAATATATTCATAAGATATACAATATTCGATTAATGGCGTATTTTAGATTTTAAAGTTGTTAATTAATAACAGCAATGAAAAGGGATTGGACATTTAAATTGGTTGTCAAATATATTTTTTTTTTATTTATATATACATTATTGTACACCATAAAATAGGAAAAATAACAGATTAAATACTTAAAACTAATATTTATG
Organism: Hyles vespertilio; assembly: GCA_009982885.2. Lineage (NCBI taxonomy): Eukaryota > Metazoa > Arthropoda > Insecta > Lepidoptera > Sphingidae > Hyles > Hyles vespertilio. Next base: position 33,508,161 of record CM042825.1, read on the forward strand.
CATGCTTTCGAAAATTTATTTTGTGTAAACCTATAAGTATATCAAGCTACATAAATATAGGACAAATAAATAAATAATGTTCACACTGCACTTATTTCAATGAAAATTAATTTTTCACCTATTTGTTAGTAACGAAAAGTAATGGCGTAATATATTTGGAAAAACAGCAAAGTGGGGGTAAAATAAGGGAAGGAATATTACATTGAAAATCAAAATCGTTAAAGTTTAATGACAATAATTCATAAGGAACAGGGATATAATAGAGTGGGAGGTACGGGAGAGGATTGGACTAGCTGATAGATTTAATAGGATGAAATGTAAATGCACGGTACAAGACGGGATTTATAATGAAGAGAAAGGACGGGACGTATCAGGAAGTAACTGAACAGCCGGGATGGGACGGAATTGAGCGGGACAGTAGGATAATAACATGCACATATATGGTGTGGAGTGAAATAAAATAATATATATTTTGGTATGCTAAATAATTGAATATAATATTAATCATAAAATAACTAACCCACGGTGAAGCGTGGCCGGGTCAGCTGGTGACAAGTCAAGTAAAGTTGGCGACGCCGGACATCGGAAATGACGTAGTTGACACGTGACTCATTAAGTTCCGAGACTGATTATTAAAAAAATATTTATTTTGCATAATTTTATATAATTAATTTAGATAAACATGTTCTGTAGCCATGCAATGATTTAAAAGTATTCTCAAGCGTTATTATTCTGTGAAGCATCTTTTAAAAAAAAATGTGGATAGGCAAAGGTCAGACGGGGCCAGAACTGACGAATATATAGGATTGGATATGGGGAGTAATTACAATCTTTAACCCTTCAATTTATTCAAAATTTTCGTTGACATAAGACACAGTGATTTTTATTTGCGGTTCCTATGGGGCCTACACTTTTGGGTTGGTATCGAATTGATCTAATAATGCAATTCCGCTGTTGCTATTGACCGTACGGTTTTTCAGAAGAATGTTGATGAGCGACTATTAGCGCATTCCTACGCTTCATATGGTGAGAGCTGGTAAAAGCGTAAAATTACAATTACACGCTTTGTTTTCGACTCCTGTGTATAGTAATAAATCCAGGGTTCATACAATGTTATGATGCAAAATATCTATTTTATTACTTGTATATATATGCTAATTGTTGTAGGACTGGCTGACTTTACTGTGCATATTCCTTAAATAGGCTTCTGTGCCGACAGATTAGCTACAGAACATATTCGTGCTATTGTACGATCACGTAAATCTCTTGATTTATTTTTATACCTTGTAGCGATTTGAGGTATCAGCTCACTCTATACTTTAAAATGATATTGAGTATCGGAGGGAGTTGAGATAGGTTCTGGTGCATGCGACTTGAGCATGTGCGAGAACGCGCAGAGCGGGAGTATAATGTGTGTGTCGTTGTGTGCAGGTCTGGAGGCGCAGGTGCAGGACACGTCCAAGGACCTGTACTGGTTCTGAGTGGGGCGGGGCCGCGCCGGGCGCCGCCGCGCTCGCCGCCGCGCACTCCGCCGCGCTCGCCGCCGCACCACACCCACTAAGGCTGTAAACAAAGACATTGTATAGTTGTACACGATTATGTTGTAGCTCACTAGCGTTACGTCGTTAGACTTAGAGTGTATAAAGTGTGGCGCTGGAGGGTGCGGCCGGCGCCGCGGGACCTCGATGCCGCCACCACGCTCTGCTCCACCAGTACCGACAGTGTCGCGTGCGGCGCACACACACACCGCACACTGAATGCGACTGCTTGGAAGCTGCGACGGAGCACCAGATCGCGTCACCCCCGACATCTCATGCTGACTCTATTGTGCACGACCCAGCATCGCAACTGTCATAAATAATAAGAGCAGTGATGACGGGTGCCAGGTGGCCAGCGGAGACAATGTGACGCGTCAGTGACACGCAGGGTCCGTTACACGGAGCTTCCAACTTCCAAGCAGTTCCCGGTGTTGTCTGTGCGTGTAGCCAATGCACGCTAATTAGCTTCGTTTGTCGTAAGCTGTTATTTATTGCGGAGTACGTAGGCATAAGAGGCGAGGTCCCGACGGAGCGCGCGTTCCTTCGGCGGTCGGTAGAGAACGTCGGGGAATCTCCGCTGTGCTGGAGCAGCGGCGCGGACGTGCTGTGAGCAGCACTCGTGCAGTTTAGATAGATATTTAGTTTGTAAATAGTGTCCCGAGAGTATATAGAGGTATATAGGGGGTAAGTGGGTGAGGCGCGCGCACCAGCGTCGCCGCTGTACATATTGAGAGAGCGCGCGGGCCGCGAGTCGTCGCCGCCGATCCCGCCGCGCCGCCGCGCCTTGTCAATATACCGACCGCGAGAACTATATAAACAGAACAATATGTTGTATATCAGGAATGAATTAACTTTAAAATTAAATTAAGTTGAACGTGTTCAGAGTAAGGGCTGTTTGTATGTCGGCGCTGCGCGGCGGTGCGCGGCGGTGCGCGGCGGGGCGCGTGCGCGTTACGTAACGTGAACACAATGGAGCCGCGGCCGCGACACCAGCGCGCCCGCACGCCGCGCGCCGCCCTGCACGCACACACATAACAATTACAGTAGCCGCTTGATATGTGCGTGTCGCGTAAGAACTCATGTTGACTGCGATACATCATACTTGTCGGAGCCGCTCTGCTCCATTCACTGTGCAGTGCCTGTGTACTACTGATAATACTACTGTTAAGCGGCTGTACAAACATTATAAGCACGCATCATATACTTGTAGGTACGTATGTCCGATACTACGCGACACATTTTTCATGATTGAGTAATTATGAAACATGGTGCCGCGTACGATCGCGTTGTAAGGATATTGGTGGCATGTCATGTGGCACGCGGCGGGATGCGCGGGTTGCGACTCGGACAGAAGGGTGGGGGTGGGGGTGGGGGGGAGAGTTGTTGTTGATAGATGGCGAGCTTGTCTTGACGCGGCAACTCGCGTCCACGGCACATAGATAAATGATCTTTAATAAATATAATAAATTCCATATGTACTGTGATTGTTTCACGTGATGAGTTTTATTTGATCCTTGTTCCTTACACAACTGACATGTACAGCTTAACTGTAACGAATGTGGGTAAAGTGGCGAGGTGAGGTGGCAGATACCGCTAGTACGAGTAAGTGCTATACGTTGAATATTGCAGGCAAAATACACTTTATCTACACTGCACTATGTCAACATGGTCTTCTCTATTTATTTATTTTATTTTATTAAAACAGCTTGGCAACTCAACTGACACTGCCTTGTTGCAAAATCCTGTGGCTTACCATTTAAATCCTACAGCCTATCCTACACAACTGTTCTGGAGATAACTTGAGAGAAGCGTGCAGTAGGGCGGCTACGCGGATGGAATGCTAGGAGTTCCCGGCTAGAGTGGCCCCAGATGTATACATCCGCGTACGCACGGGGAAGTTCAAATCTTATAGTCAATAAATCATACTGCTTAATATATTTTTCATCAATTTCTTGAAGTTACCTACCAAATTATTTTGATTACGTACACGATTTCTTATTATCAATATAAATCCCAAATAATTAGCAAGTTGAAGTAGCAGTGGGCAGGGCACATAGAACTGATGGCTCGAAGAACTGATGGCCGAAGGGGCCGTAAGATTCTGGGGTAAAGACTGTGTTGACGCAAGCGAAGTGCCGGTCCCCCGTCAGTAAGGTGGATGGAAGGCCTAGTTTATGATGAAAGAACTCGCTAAATGCTTTCCGCTTAAAACAGATATGGAGAGTCTTGGAAGAAGCATATGTTCAGCAGTGGACTTCCTGTGGCTGCAGAAAGAAAGAAAGATAAATTAAACACGATGAATATCATTGCGGGTCAAAAACAACTTTATAATCTATATACAGGGTATATCAAGACTGTTACCGAAAACGAAGCCGGGTGGTAGTTTAAGCGACTTCAGACACAATGCAACAGAAAAACTTGCAAAAAAAAAGCGACAATTTTTTTTGTAATTTTTTTCCTACTGCTATATTTGGTGGTAAATACATTTTTTCCTAAAATAATAGTGTATACCCTTTAATTTATAAATACTCTAAGATATAAGAGAGTTTAAATTATTATTTTAGCAAAAACTATGGATTTACCACCCAAAAATGACGATATTTAAAAAATCATAAAAAATAATTGTCGCGTTTCTATGCGAAATTTTTAATTGCATTGTGTTTGTAGCCACTAAAACTACCACCCGGCTTCGTTTTCGGTAGCAGTCTTGAGATACCCGGTATATAAAACATGTATAAAACACTCTCTCTGCCTCAAACGACTGCCTCGGTGGCGTAGTTGTATTTCGGTACGGTTACGAAGCTGAGGTCTCGGGTTTGAATCCCGGGCTAGGCAAAGTGATATTGGATTTTTTTATTCACTATTAGCCCAGAGACAGGAATTTGTGCCCGATATGGCGATAGGCTCGCCACCTATCACATTGTGGGACGGAACATACAAGGCGAAATGTGGGTGTCCTGGCACCTCTGCCTACCCCTTCTGGGATAAAGGCGTGAGTTTATGTATGTATGTATGTATAAAACAAAGTCAGGTTTGTTACAACACTTATAACTCGAGATCGGCTAGACCAATTTTCATGGTTTTTGGTTCGTTGGATTTGTCCTCGCCCCGAATAGCAGAATACATCTATTTATCATTCATCTAGTATTTGGCGTCAAAACAGATGACATGTGTATGTATGCACTGTGCAGTATGCGACAGTAGCGAACAACGATTAACAGAATCGTCCCGAACACTTGGTTTACATGTACAATGAGCTTTTGCAATACCGGGAAGCTGCGACATAGGTAGTCATGATGACGAGATGGTAGACGCTATCCGAATACGAATTTCCTACTTTCAGACATAATCTTCAGAAATGTACCGCAGATGAGCTACCACCTCACATTTGGGAACGCTCACGTTCAGGCGAACTAATTGCTCTAAAATATGCTCTGTTAGTGATATTGTCAGTGACAGTTACGCTTCACCGGGACCATAGTACGTGTTTATCCGGTAAGGTCCGCTGCTAACCTGCACTTCCCCCGAGGATCCCCAGACCAAGAGCGGATCCAGTTTTTACGCCAGGGGGGGGGGGGTCACATTATAGTTCATGTCAGATTTTACGCCAGGGGGGGGGGGGGGTCATATAGGTCATGTCAGAACACAGGGTCCGATTTCAATACTCTAATTCGTAATCTGTAACGGCCCAAATACGTCCCACTGCAGGGCACGGGCCTCCTCTACAATCGACAGTACGATTGAGAGTGGTTAGGCCATATAGTCCACCACGCTGGCCTAGTGCGGGTTGGTAATTCGTAATAATGACCTTTTAAGGTTTGTTACAGGCGTGATTTGTGAACACACACATACTTTTTTACTTTATTTATCGACATACAAAGAATTAAATGTGCTTATGAATTTTATCAACAAGATAATTAATATAAATTTTGTCAATCTGGGGCCAGCCCAGGGGGGGTCATGACCCCCATGACCTCCCCCTGGATCCGCCCTTGCCCCAGACACATTGGGAACGGCCTGCATTTAGTGACTGCCTAGGGTCGTGAAACTTATTACACTTTAGTAATTGGTATTAAATGATACATACAATATGTAATTGTAAGAATCCGATTAGCGGCTTGACGAGACTGCGGGGCGCAGGCGACGGCGATGAAGCGCGTGCGGGATGCGCGCCGCCGCGCCGCCGTACTGTACCGCGCGCACAGAGTCGAGGCGAGGCGGCGTGGCAGGCGGCAACTCTGGGATATCTACTCATAACGTTATAGAAAGGTCCTAATCGTTACACATCATTTCTATATAGGCAATACAACAATAAGATTTTCGAATCAAATAGATAAGGATATGTGACAGGTACGCCCATATCACATCGTAGGGCGGAACACGGAAGGGGAAACTTGGGTGTACTAGTAGCACCTCTGCTTATTTAGATATATGCATATATTATATATATTCAGATGGCGGAACTAAGATGAACGCAAACATTTCTGACTTTCCTGAAGTTACTTACGCTTTTTTTAGTAGTTTCTTATCGTTAACGGTGATGAAACATGATGTTAAGAAACCTCCACATGCAACCGTAACAAGGAAAAATGTGCCACCACGCGCTAAATAACTGCAATAACTCTTGGGAAAATATTCTTTTGAGGCGAAACAGTGGGTAACTGAAAATTCAAATGATTATAACATTAGGAATTATAATTATTATGTAAACAAAAAGAAACAAATTACATATAGGTATTGCACTGAAAAGAAAAAATATATATAATTTTTGCAATGAATGACGAGACGGGCATGCCGTTCGCCTGTTGGTAAGCGATGCGACCGCTCATGAACGGTAGCAAAACTGAGACATAAGATGTTAAGTCTCAATATGTCCAGTAGTTACTCTGGCTACGATATCCCTCAAACCAAAAAAACAACATTGCATTTACACTGCTGTCTGGCGGGAGAAATAGACATTGCAGAGGAACACCCAGGCGGCTTCTCACAAATGAGACATCTACCACCAGTATAAATAATATAGTGTCATATTTGCTGTATTACAACATAATATGTATAAATATAAAAACCACTAGGTATTAAGGATAAACATATTATATACATACTAGATACGTAGGAAAGGAAACTGAAAATTAAGATAAAAGAGGCTTTCGCCCGAATACTGGAACGCAACTTAAATATTATGTTGCACTTAACTACGTAAATCTCGCTTAAATGTACTGGCTAAGTGGGCCCTGCGCTGTTAAGAGCAACTTATTATTTGAATGGCGTTCGAGTATTCGGGCGTTAGTCTGAGATAGTCAAGGATTTTTTTTATACAATGGCCTGGCATAGTGGCGGCATTGCACCTGATGGAAAGTGCCAATGCCGCCCAGGCAGAGTATCCATTGGCATTGGACGGCAGTCCCATGCCAATGGAAACAATTATGCCGGCCTGCTAAGGTGCCTCTTCACACCGCGGCGGAAGGACCCAGGATTGTAGGAAGGAGGGAACACGTGCGCCGGCAAACAATTCCACAGCCTGACGGTGCGGCACAAAAACGAATTTGAGAACCGTTTGGTTCGCGCCGGGATGGTGTGGACCGTCAAGCTATGGCTTCGCAAGCCAGCACGCGTGGTTCTGGTTAGGAATGGAGAGGAGGGGAGCAAGTTGAACAATTCCTCAGAGCACTTACCGTGATACAGGCGGTAGAACACGCTTAGAGAGGCGACATCTCTCCGGAGTTGTAGCGACTCCAAGTTGCTCGTAACGTCTGCATCATTCACAATGCGGATGGCCCGCCGCTGCAATCCATCCAAGGCATCGAGCAGGTACTGGGCAGATCCATCCCAGAGGTGCGAGCAGTACTCCACACCCGGCCGGACCTGCGCTTTATATAAGCGACAAAGCTGACCGGGCGTGAAAAACCGACGCACCCTGTTCAGGACTCCAACCCTGCGTGATGTGGCAGATATTACGCCCTCGATGTGATTCCTTGGATTGATATCACAGCGGATATCCACACCAAGGATACTCAGGTCATTCCGCACTGAGAGGGGAGTACCCTGAAGAATGGAGAGGGGAGAGAATGGGGATTTTTTGCACGTGAACGCACACACCTGGGTTTTCTTGGCATTGAACTCAACCATATTCCTGGAACCCCATATAGAAATGAGGTTGAGTTCAATGACAAGATCTTCGCATCCCTTCACTGTTTCGACACGGCAACCTGGAGGCCCGCAGTGGTATCGCCCATGAACCGTGCTGTCATCTGCATAGCAATGAATGTTGCCAAGCGACAACAAGTCATTGATATGCAGAATAAACAAGGTGGGCGACAGCACCGAGCCCTGAGGAACTCCGGCATTTACCGACATGAGCGCCGAAGCGTGTCCGTCAACGACTACATGTATTCTACGCCCATGTAGAAAGCCGGAAATCCACGAACACAGGTTGCCGGGTAGACCTGTTTACACATTTTGTGATTTTATTTGGTTTGGACGACTGTTGTTCTTCTTATGTGGCACCAGTTCTTTACTTTGTTATTATAAAGGATAAATGGCGATCTGTAAATACACAGAATAGTTAAATATGGTTAGAAAGGCATTAGCCGTCAAATTGTATCAAAACCAGCGTCGTCGTTTTCGAAACACAAAACCTCGACATGTCCAATATAGAAATCTTGCAATAGTCGATTAAAAGTATCGATAAAATTATGGAAATATATCTTTGTAATAAAACCGGAATTTATTTTATCGATATGCTTATTGTTTTGTCTTATATACTTATTTAATTAGTATGTCGATAAACGGAAAATAAATGAGAGGACAATATCTAATATTGAAAACTAATTTAATTTGGTGTAGGTACTATTTTACAAATCTATATGTACAAGATTTTCAGCGGTATGTGAGGTGTTAACATTTTTATAATTGGGAAGGCACGTACGAGTATATGCAATTATAATCAAATTATGATTTTTTTACGTCAATAGCTTTAGTGGTTTCGATTTTTCATACAATATTTCTTTATTTCATCCCCATGATCAGATTTTCCATAAGCCCCGTCGCACATGCTCACACTCGAATTGGCCGAAACACCGCATTTGCTCTCACGTGTCGACGCAGGACGCAGGACGTGAGAGCAAATGCGGAGTTTGGTACTGCGCCATAGGTTTTAAATACTACCACTCACACGCGGCTCGTGACGGCCAATGCGAGTGTGAGCATGTGCGGCGGGGTTTAGCGTTGCACGTAATTATTTTTGGTTTGTATATTACTTATGATACTGATTTTTTATCTTCTTCAGTTTCACGAAAAAGGATACTTACGACAAATCGTAATGTATTATATAGGAATCCAGTTGTCTCTACCTGTTGCCTTTATCGATTCACTCTTGGAAAACAATTGAGTTAATATATTATAAAGTAGATTCAGACACAGACATAATGTGTTGTTCTAAAGTTGGTGGAGTTATGACATTAAAACTTAAGATCGTCGACGTTATCAAACGTTACGAATACAACAATCTAAAATTACTAAAGGATTTGATTTAATTTTCTTTGTGTCATGCCTATGAAAACTGATTTACGAGTATACGAAATCTATAACTACATCGATATAGTTATTATGGACATGACTACAACACTCCATGATATGTGACCAATTTCGAAGTTAACATAAGAAAAATGAGTCGTAAAGGTGTACCAGAATCTCATGGCAATTGGGGTAATTGAAAATTGTGCATAGCAGCACTAGGGTAATTGGATCGAAATATTTTGATACTTTCTATACAACTTAGCATTAATTCATATTAACGAAGTACTTTTTTTTATTTAAATGTCTTATTTGCAATTATATGTTATTAGAATGATTTGTAAGAGTGAAACAAAAAAATCTAAGTACTTTATTTGCAGTCTCTTTAATATTTATCATGAACGAATTAGTCAGGGCTTATTTCTAAAGATCCTGGCAGAACATCATCAGATAAAGATGTTGATGATAATTATTTGTAATAAAGATCTCTTATGGGATTACAACTTGTCGTTAGAAGTGCAAAACATATCATTTTTTGATGGATCCGTATCTAAAATCACTGGAAACTCCTGTAAATAGGTATTTAATGCATTACTGTTTAGTTTCCAAAAATGATATCAAAGTATATACAATAAAACACACATTTACATATCTAACACTAACCAAAAAAATGAAGTATCAAAACTATTCACTCCGACTTATTTGTCAAAACGACGTCAATTTTAAAATCGACGATTTTGTTTAAATTTGACCAAATTCTTCACGGATCTTGCGATAAACCTTGGGCCCTACTATATAAATCCGAAACGAAATTCGAAACTTTGTGACGTTTTTCGTTTTGAAACCTACTCTGTAACACGAAATTCGAATCTTCTGATCGAAGAATGAATTATTCCATTACTAGCTTTTGCCCGCGACTTCGTCTGCGTGTACACAATGATATAAACGTGAATCTTAAATTGTATCCTCTTCGAGAGCTTTTTATAATAACTAATATATCTGTATATATAAAGAAAAAAAACTTGATGCAATTAATGAACGTGGAGTGGACTGGAGTAATTATACCTAACAAAATCTGTTCACACCGTTAATTACAATATTTCTGTATACACTACATTTTTAGTCTTTCTAGAAGGCGGCACCAAATAACCAAACCACAGGGTGAACTCACACGTGAACACGCTACGTAAAACTGCCATGGGAGAAAGTCATCTAGGTAGGTAATTTGAACCACTCAAAAAATCCGCTTATAGTTCTAGGACTGATTGCAGATGAAGAAATAAAAAAAAATCTAGGTAGGTACCACCGCAATGTCTATTTTTCCCGTGAAACAGCAGTGTAAATGCACTGTTGTGTTTCAGATTGAAGGACATTGTAGCCAGAGTAACTACTGGACATATTGAGACTTAACATCTAATGTCTCAGGATGGCGAGGACAGTGGAGTTTTGCTACTGTTTATGAGCGATCGTATAGCTTACCATCAGGCGAACGGCATGCTCGTCTCGCCATCCAATGAATAAAAAATAAAATAAAGAATTGATCCCTCTTTCGAGGTACTGTTATCTATTTGGAGATCCGACTATATAAGCTTATTTTTGTGAAGGGTGCAAAAAAAATAGAGTATATTGTTTTTTACTTATTAATTGACTAACTAAAGTGTCAAGTTTAATGTTTGCAACTTAACTACTTAACTTACTCAACTACTTAACGACGGTTTTTGGTTTTCCATATACAACAGTTTCGGTGATTAGACAGTCATAAAATCACCCTATTCTCGCAATACTTAAACTCTTATTTTAACCCCTTTAGGGTTAATTTTAGAAAACTAAGTATGCTGTCAGTTTTTTTTTAAATGATTACCTAAAGTGCTAAGTTTGACTAATGTAACTCTAACGGTTTCGATTTTCCATACAACCGCTTTTTACCCTTTCAACCCCCTTAGGGGTTGAATTTCCAAAAATCCCTTCCTAGTGCTATTCTAGGCCATGATGGGAACCCCTGAGCAAAATTTCACAGTCCTAGTTTCAGTAGTTTTGGCTGTGCGTTGATCCGACAGTTCAGTGCTACAAAATTGTAACCCTTATCTTAAACCATTTAGGGTTAATTTTAGAAAAATAAAGTACGCAGTTATTCTTGTTTCTAGATGGGTAACGAAAATGCAAAGTTTGATAATTCTAGCTTTAACAGTTTCCATTTTCCATACAACAGTTTTTACCCTTTTCACTCCCTTAGGGGTTGAATTTCCAAAAAATCTTTCTTAGTGCTACTCTACATCATAATAGGAACCCTTGTGCAAAATTTCATCTTTTTAACTCCAGTAGTTCCGGCTGTGCGTTGATCCGATAGTTCGGTCCTACAAAAATTCAACCCTTATTTATATTCATTTAAGGTTAATTTTAGAATAATTAAGTATGCAGTTATATTTGTTTTTGATAGGCTAACTAAATTGCAAAGTTTGATAATTCTAGCTTTATCGGTTTAGATTTTCCATACAACCGTTTTTTACCCTTTTCACCCCCTTTGGGGTTGAATTTCCAAAAATTCCTTCTTAGTGCTACCCTACGTCATAATAGGAACTCCTGTGTAAAATTTCATATTTGTAGCTCCAGTAGTTTCGGCTGTGCGTTGATTAGATAGTCATAAAATCACCCTACTCTCGCAACACTTCAACCCTTATTTTAACCCCTTTAGGGTTAATTTTAGAAAAACTAAGTATGCAGTTATATTTGTCTTTGATTGGCTAACGAAACTGCAAAATTTGACAATTGTAACTCTAACGGTTTCGATTTTCCATACAACAGTTTTTAACCCTTTTCACCCCCTTAGGGGTTGAATTTCCAAAAATCCCTTCTTAGTGCTACCCTACGTCATAATAGGAACCTCTGTGCAAAATTTCACGTTCCTAGCTCCAGTAGTTTCGGCTGTGCGTTGATACGTCAGTCAGTCAATCAGTCAGTCAGTCAGGTTCCTCTTTTATATATACAGATATCGGCAATACGAATATTTACAGAGTAGGTACATTTGTATCGTCACAAACTTCGTTCGTCCGATGTTTCGAACTTCGTTTCGGATGAATATAGTAAATAAAAATGTAAATGTTCGGATTGCCGATATATTCGAATCATTCATTCTTCGATCCGAAGATTCGAATTTCGTGTTACAGAGTAGGTTTCGAAAAGAAAAACGTCACGAAGATTCGAATTTCGGATTTATATAGTAGGGCCCCTTGTAAACAATGTGTCGCACTTGTGATCGTAGAACTAACTTGTATATTTTCGCTAAGGAAGTATAGAAATTTTAAAATATTTACATAACTCAAGTTTTGAAACAGACCGATGGTATTGCCACATAAAAATCATTATGTTTTCTATTAATTTTATGCCATTAGCTTCTGGTACACCTAGATATACGAATTGCGTAGGAACTTGACATCCGCGTGCATTAGGTATATGTATGCGTAATCAGTAATGTATATTTTTAATTTGTCGCCTATGATACTATCGAATTCTTCAAAATGTCGAATTAATAACCATTTTTGGAAATAAAGGTGAAAATCAATAAAATCGGGTTTAATAGTGGTATGAATTTCCTCCTCTATTGATATTCGACACTTTCGTATTGGAACTGCAAGATCAACTAGCACAAATCTGCATTTTTACTCTATTTCGTCGGAGCACCACGCTCTAAGGCATTTTGACAACGACTGATTTGACAAATCATCCGTTCCGTGGCAGTGATACTTTTTATGCACCACCTTGCGACACGTTAAATGCTTGTGTATCCCTTATGACCATACACATATGTTCTGTGTATAAATAATATGGGAATCCTTTAGCAAATATTGGATTTACTATTGGTTGATCTAATCTCAGACTTACGAATATGTGAATTAATTTATATTTTATGTGTTAAAACGAGTGAGTCTAAGGATCTGCTTCAGTTATAAAGTAACTCTAGTTAAACAATCTGGCAACATGAGATATCGTTAAGATCGCTCGCTGCTTTCTTGCTCGCTGCGCCCGATCAAGAGACAGCCTGCGGGGTATGGAAGCACCACAGACACAGAAACAGATAGCAACATAAATTAGTTTACGAGTAATATTGGCAGAGTCGGGTGTATACCTACTGCATTGATAGTCAGTCATCAAACGGTACGCACTATCCTATACCATAAAAATTCACATATGCAGCAATATTTATTATTTATTACTTAATTTAAATTTAAACTCATCACTTAATTTCAAATTCAGTCTTAATTATTTTTAATATATTTTGTCATTGTATAATTATTTAAATTTGCATGCTGTCGTCTCCTATAATTGAAGATCACGTCGAAATGTAAACCACAACAATGCTATACCATTGTCTTCATTATATGTCGTGTATCCTTCGTTGGAGGTACTCAATTAAAAAAAAAAATATGATGTGCGTGTATAGACAAGTCAACTGTCCTTTGGCCATACTATCTGTTGTCTTGCACTTGACAATAACTGAGGTTGTACCGAGTAGGCATGTGTAGTGTGCATGCTGCGGTATTAACATATCGCTTTCAACATAAAAGATTCAACAAGTAATTGAACACCTGACACGCTTTTATATTGATCAAATAAATATTTTGATGTTTCCCGTGGAGTGTGCAGGTATCAGCGGCGACACGCGGGGCCACGTGCGACGCGTAGTCTATCGGTATTCGGCGCAAGTTTGTAAAATTACTTTATAAATAAAGTCGGAGTGTCAGAGTAATTTATGGCAGATAAAGAGAGCGCGCGTCGCGGCGCTAGCGGGCGGTTAAAGTACATTCCCAATCACGTAATGTGTTTCTAAATCGGTAGCCATTGTGCGCGCCACGTATTATTTTTAAGAGAGCGACAGTCGTAAAACGACAGTTAATCAATCCGGGATCGCAGCGGCGAGCACGCGATTTAAATAAACAATAGGACGCATCACACGGCGCGGGCGGCGCGGGCGGCGCGGGCGGCGGCCGGCACAGAAATAGCGCCATTAGCGCTCGCGGACTGTTTGTAAACACACATGCGACACGCCACGCGCGGCTGTGGCGCGGCCGTGGCGCGGCGAGAGGCGCACATTCCTCGGTTACACGCACGCGCGCCTATCCAAACATCCACTGAAATAAAACGGCGCGTCCGACGAGAAAATTTGTCGCCGCGTTAAATTTATGCTAATGGAGCGTTAATGGGCGCGTAAATATTACAATTAGTGGCTGTTCGTATTTGTCAGAAAGCCCTTAACGTGTCGCGCAGCGCTGGCGAGGTGCGCGGTGTCAGCGCGGCCGCGGCGGCTGTCGGTACACTGCGCGCACTACAATTGTATCGAATTGATATCAACATGCACTCACACCCATAATGTAGGCATTGCCCATTGCCCATTACATTCTGTTTCGCCAAACATAATATCTCTATGATATCAGTGCAAAGTTACCGCTTCGTCTTAGTTGTAGAGATACACAGCCTGCGTGGCGCAGCTAGTTAGACGCCGGCTGTGAAACGAGAGGCCACGGACTCGATAACTGCTCTGAGACTAATACTTGTAAGGACCACAAGTATTTGTTTGTCTGGGTGCTTGTGAATACAAAATCTCGTAATATGACACAAAACTTAATTGATCTTAATGTGGGGTCAAGAATGTGTATGTGACTGTTGGGTATATTTATTTTTAATTATTTATTCATATACTGTTGACAAGAACACAATACAATCATTCGTGTTGTAGTACTCTTTGTTTTTTCTGATATTTTGATATGGAAAGTTTTTTGGCTTATTTATGTAGTGTAATTTTTATAGTATTTTTTTTTTAATATTATAGGGGGCAAACGAGCATGCGGTTCACCTGATGGTAAGTGAACACCGCCGCCCATGGACATCTGCAACACCATAGGGCATGGAGATGCGTTGCCGGCCTTTGAGTGGGAATACGCTCATTTTTTGAAGGTCGCCAGGTCGTATCTGTCCGGGAATGATGCCGCTGGCAACTGGTTCCACAGATTTGTAGTACGTGGGAGAAAGTGCCGGGAAAAACGTACTGTAGTAGATTTCCAACCTCCAAGGTGATGTGGGTGGTATTTGGAGGTTTGTCATGTTGTACGGTGGCGGAACTCTGCAGCAGGGATAAGTCCGAACAATTCTTGAGAACATTCCCCGTGGTAAATGCGATAGAGAATGCAGAGCGAAGCTACATCTCTACGCAAAGCCAAGCAAAGGATCAAGCCGGTCGGAGAGAACCTGATCGTCAATGATTCGAGCAGCCCCGACGTTGAATACGGTCGAAAGGAAGAAGCTGGTACTGGGGTGCCCCTGCCCAAAGATGGGAGCAGTATTCCACGTGGGGCCGGACTTGCGCCTTATAATGTTGCATACGTTGACCCGACGTGAAATATCACCTCGATCTGTTGAGCACACCAAGCTTCTTTGAGGCCAATTTGGCCTTACTGTTTGACCTGGCAAAATAAAAATCGTGCAATTGATTCGGTTTGTGGATCGTATTGATTGTTGTATACTGCTTCACTACAATGCCAAGTTCAACGAGGTCGAGTGTTACTGCTTAGTGCACTGCTCGCAGCATGCATGAGGTGTGCAATTAAACAAGGTTGAGGTTAATAAATTATAATAATGTAATTAATCAATACATTACGTATACGTATACACTATGCAGTAGTACAGAAAGCTACTTGTCCATTGAACTATTACTTTGGTTATATTTTGTATACTGGCATGGTACATAGCAGTGCCATGCCCTCTAGTAAGACTCTAGACAGAGTAGGCGATGTGTATCAAGCTAGGAGATACTAATACAATTATTACGCCGGCATGATTGTAAGAGGATATACACAAGAACAAATTCAAACGCGACAGACTTACGGGACAGTTACACATGCATACACAAACTCACGCCTTTCTCGTAGAAGAGGTAGGCAGAGGTGGTACCAGGATATCATGTTTCGCCTTGTGTGTTCCATCCCACGATGTCATAACTCATAGGTGGCCAGCCTATCGCCATAACTGATATTTTCTGATAATAAATAGAAATATCGAATTTAACTTTGCTCGCCTCAGGTTTGGAACCTGAAACTTTTATTGTTTCCCGTTATACAATTACGCCACAGAGGCAGTGAAACTCGACTAATACAATTTTTATATTGCAATCAATGAATGCTCGGCAGCGTTACGACTGCTCATGAATAGTGACAAACCCAAACAACCTTGCATTACAAAGCAATGCACTACACTGCGCTCGCCACCCTGAAACATAAGATGTAAAGTCTCAATATGTCTAGTAGTTACTCTGGCTACAATATCCTTTAAGGCGAAACGCAACAGTGCATTTACACTGTTGTTTGGGGGGAGCATTGCGGTGGTACTTACCCAGGCGGCCTGTCACATATGAGCGACCTACCACCAGTAAGGACTACCAGTGCGTAACGTGATCGCCATCTGCACCGATACGTGTCTAATTACCACTGGCATGCTGCTCCCCGACAATCTCAACATGCGATTCACAACTACATTGCTACACTGTAGTTGTCTGTGGGACAATGGAGGGTGTTACACCCCGGGCGAGCCGGGCCTGCAACGTGGTTCTAGTACTTCAACTGCCGGTGACGTGAATAAAGCAGCATCAAAGATGGTCAGGAAGAATCATGATCGATGTACATCTAGATACGTGCAGGTGGAAGCGCTGGTGTCGGTCGCGCGTGACGCAGAGGCGGCGCTCGCGGGCTACTGCTGCTGCTGTGAGTGCTCGAGTCGGTATATCCCGCATGGTAAGCTCTACTGGATGAAAACACATATCTGTTGATGTATTCAGTATTTTTAGTGTTAGCTTCTCAGGCGAAACGATGGATCTCGTAGTGTGTGTGCGTGAGTGCGGGTGTGGTGACGCTACGGTGAGGTGCGGACGTGACGTCACCGGGGTTCATCGTTAATACTCTGAGCGTTTCATCTGTCAGCTTTTTAATATATTGAATTAGTTATAACATAATTATGAGCTCTATAATTAAATTAAGAAGATAATTGGACATCCGTGTAAGGCGGCGGAACCGGGGCGCACACAAGCCGTGATTTAGTGCGGCGTGTGCGCGGGGGTGCGGGGCGGCGAGCTCGTTTCCTTGTGCGGCGCACATGTTTAGGTTCCGGCTCATTGGCAGTAACGGTTTGTTTGGTCGTTAGCATGGCTGCGACTGCCGGCGTGGCTGCAAAAACACCCGCGCTCCGGTATCAATCGCTCGCCGCCGCACTAATGTGCAGGCCGCGCCCCCGCCTCGCACCGCACTGTATCACTGCCGACTACACTTACTGTGTCCACCGTATTACTCCTCTACACCAACAACCATGTAACCCGTTAAAACATCTCAATTCCCAGAGAGTTCCACTTGCTACTAGACCACCGCCCCAGCACGTAATGCACCAATAATCACCGCTAACAACTTCTTGTCACTTGTTCAATAGCAATACATGAGAATTGAGTTAGTTTTTTTTACGCAATTACTATATCAAGACTGTTACCGAAAACGAAGCCGGGTAATGGTTTCAGTGACTTCAGACACATCACACAATGTAACTAAAAATGTTGCAAAAAAGCGTCAATTTTTTTATTTTTTCCTTTGTTATTTTATTTTGTCATTTTCGTATTTGGGTTGTTATTATATTTTTTTTTCTAAAATTATTGCGTACAACCTTTTATTTTAAAACACATTATGGTACGCAAGTGCGTGACCTGTTGGTAAACGGACTAGACGCGGCAGCCAACGTGTTCACGGTGGTCCCGGGTGCGAATCCCAGGGCACACCTCTTACTTTTCGGAGTCATGTGTGTATTGATAGTCAATCACCACGCACTAAAACGGTGAAGGAAAATATCGTGAGGAAACGTGCATATCATAGCGATTTATAAGAATTTTTATGGTATGTAATTACACCAAACCGCACTAGGCCAGCGTGGTGGACTATATGGCCTAACCAAACCCAATCGTACTTTCGATTGAAAAGGAGGCTCGTGCCCTGCTGTGGGACGTATATGGGCTGATACTGATGGTATTCAAGGATTTTTTAATTTTAGCAAAAAGTATACAGGATGATATTGACACATGTTACTTAAATTAACCCACATGTTTCTCATCACCCCAGGTGACATGATTGTGATTTTCGATTTCACGATTTTTGGACTTCCCATGTAGATAAGAGTATTTTTACCGCTTAGATGAACTTCAATTTGGTTAAGAGCGTATACACCTTGCGCGCAAAGTCAACTATAGGTATTTGTTCGTTAATTTCACGCACACATAAGTCGGCTCGCTATACAATCGGCTCAAACAACTTTGATCCGTGCGCTTCAAATATTCAATTGAAATGTAACTGTAATATAATATCATAAAAATATTTTATTTGCATTATAAGTAGATAAATATTACTGTGCAAGCAAAGAATAATACAAATTTAGATAGTAATCATACTTTCGTTATTATTACATTGTTAAGTTGCATTCAAATCAGTGTTCAATCAGTAGACACTACGGACGTTTTATTAATCATTTCGTGTTCGAACACATAAATAGTGTTAGGGGCCTTAGAACCCCTTACAATTACGATATATATTTAATTTTATATTACAATACATAACATAATTTAGCCTCGGAATTACATCCCATTATATTACCAGAAATATAATTTATACTCACTACAGAATCATTGTAGGTAATAAAAATAATTAAATATTTTACTACCAAAGTACTAAGATGTGGTAATCGCAGTCCGCGCGTGGCTATTTTTACTACGTACGGCAAAAATCGACTGCAGCTAGGCCGGAGCGACGAGCGATATGTCCTCCCTCTAGAAGGCCTTGCGGCGGTCTGATTTGATCCACGTCGGACAGCGTGTTTTATAGTGGTTTTTAAAATATTTGTAGAAAACATGAAAACTTATTTTGTTGAAATATAAAAATGGTAATTTATTGATAAGATGTTCTTCTATTATAATATGCAATTGCTATAAAAAATTATGTACGATAAGTTGGTGAAAAAAATATGTTCTTGACGAAAGTTTCTGAATAATTTCGCATTGTTTAAATTTTTATTTTTCAGGAACTAAACACAAAAAGATTATTTTTCTCAGCAAAATCCTTCCATAAGGGTCTTATTAGTCTGATAATATTTTTATTTTCATCTTATATTTAGTGTTTTCGGATATCTTAAGCTTCTAAATTGCCATTTAAAGCCTAAATAACGAAACTTGTGTTCAGTAATCCTTATAGTACTCACAAATTATCCATCAATCTATAATGTTTTCCACCAAAATCCCTAGATGACAACCTTTTCTAAAATTAGTAATAATTATTTTTCCTTTAAATTGTTTATTGGTGGCTATTAACTCATTTGAAAGTCCTGTTTTTAAGCCAAAAAGCGCGTGCAGGTATAAACGCTCTTAAGGAACTTATCTGAATGATCTGATCTGATCAAAAGCCTTGAAACCTAAAATCGTGATTTTTGACAAAACTATCAGGCAGTTTTTATTTAAATTTGGCACAATAGTACTTTGGGGGAATAAGGGACATGTGTTTTAAATTAAATACCATATGTCAATATCACTCTGTATACACAGTCAGGTCATAAGTAATGTCACACAGTAAAAACTTTTCTTTTAGAATGCTGGCCACAAAAAAGTTTATTGAATTTGAATTTCGAATTGTTCATGAAAATAAAAATGTATACTTTTTAGAATTATACTCATTTTTAGATATGGAGTGGACGCTTATAGAAGACCGCGTTGCAGTTATTGCGTTGCATTGTTGCGGTTACGCGCCAATTCAAATTTTTGACATACTGAAAAATTTGAATATAACCAAAAGATTCGTTTATCATACCATCAAACGATACAATGAAGACTCTAGTGTAGATGACAGGTCAAGAAGTGGTCGCCCTCGGTCTGTTAGGACTCCAGCAGTGATAAAAGCTGTGAAGGCGCGAATTCAAAGAAATCCCAAACGTAGGCAGAAACTGTTGGCCCTTCAGATGGGGTTAAGCAGAACCTCGGTGAAAAGGGTGTTAAATGAAGACTTAGGGCTTCGGGCATATCGAAGAAAAACAGGACATCGTTTGAATGCTCGTCTAATGGACCTGAGACTGAAGAGATGCCGCGCTTTGTTGAAGCGGTACGCGGGAAAAAAATATCGGGAAATTCTTTTTTCAGATGAAAAAATTTTTACCGTAGAAGAGAGCTACAACAAACAAAATGATAAGGTGTACGCACACAGTAGTGAAGAAGCGAGCAACCGTATTCCGCGTGTCCAACGAGGCCATTTTCTATCCTCGCTCATGGTATGGTTGGGAGTTTCTTATTGGGGCTGAACAGAGGTACATTTTTGTGAGAAAGGTGTAAAAACAAATGCAGTTGTGTATACAACAGTCAGACAGTACAGTCCTGACGAACCTTGTGGAACCTGTTTCTCATACCATGTTCAGTAACAGGCACTGGGTATTCCAACAAGATTCGGCGCCAGCTCATAGAGCGAAGAGCACACAATACTGGCTGGCGGCGCGTGAAATCGACTTCATCCGGCACGAAGACTGGCCCTCCTCCAGTCCAGATTTGAATCCGTTAGATTACAAGATATGGCAACACTTGGAGGAAAAGGCGTGCTCAAAGCCTCATCCCAATTTGGAGTCACTCAAGGCATCCTTGATTAAGGCAGCCGCCGATATTGACATGGACCTCGTTCGTGCTGCGTTAGACAACTGGAAGGCCTGTATTCAAAATCACGGAGGTCATTTTGAATAAACTTTAGTGTCATAAGAATCTATGTTTTGTTAAGTTCATTTTGGTAGATACATAATAAATAAACTTGTTTCAATTATTGTTTGGGAATGGTGCGGCTGGAGGCAAGAGCGGGGACGCGGAAGGCGCGAGGGGCGCTGTAGATCAACACTCGATACGTCTCCAGCAAGCCATTGTCAGTCGCGCGCAGCGCCCGTAGCGACAACAGTGTACATAATATATTGTATTACGTAATAAGAATAAAATCACAAAGTATACAGTCCACGTTTTATTGAAGCCCAAACAATTATTTTATATTAAACATGTGACAGAATTTATGACCTGACTAGGTACTTACCTACCAAATACGCGTTTCTTTGCGAAATTTTGAGTTGCATTGTGTCTCAAAACAAGCATTGTGGCTGGTAGTTTTAGTGACTGCATCACTAAAACTACCAGCCGGCGTCGTTTTCGGTAGCAGTCTTGTAGCCTGTCTATATTTATATCTCTTATTTATAATTTTTAGGATTGTGTTCATCAATACAAGTAGTTGTTATGGATTGTAACGGCATTTTTTGTTTTATAGTGGGTAGGACGTAGGCAGACCCGAGGAGTGTGGCAAAGTGCGTTCGAAGGGCTCATACTGGTACATACATTCGCTAGTGTTGCAGAATCTCCTATAAAAATCAATTGCGCAGGTGGCAGCGCATTGTCCCGCTGGCACAATGACACCACGGTGGAGTCGCTGTCTCGGCCCTAGCGTGAGGTGCCTGGAGAGGGGCGGGGGGCGGGGGAGTGAGTCTCTGCTCCGTGCGTTATCCGAATAATTGCGTCGTGATAATATATCTGGTCCGCGGCGGAGGTGTTGCGCGATGTTATCGGCGGGCCTGCTACCGCGCCGTAAGCGTCGGTTCAGTACCACAACATGGCCCCGCCGTGTGGCGCCACAGCCACAACTGGACCGCGCAGGCCGTGCCATCCCGGCGGTGACTCTACACCATGTTGCAGCGGGTGCGGCGCGAGGTGTGGCGCGGGCGCGGCCGCCGTACTGCGCGTCCGCGTCCTGCGCGCCGCGAAATTAACACGTCAAGGCGGCAGCGGAGCGGCGGCGCGGCGCGGACGGCCAGCGCGAGAGCAAAACGAATGCGCTTTGTCTCGCTATCGGCCGATCACATTGTGTCTCACTATCTCCTTATTTATGTTCGCGCGGTCGCACAAACCGCATCCTGCGCCCCCGCCCCGCACTCGCACCCCGCGCTACACCGTTCTATGAACTGCATCGGCACGGCGGCACCGACTACCGCGGCTAACCTTAGCAACTATATTGCGCATGCGCATTATATTGCAATTATATTCAGTTTTAGACAGTGATACAGCGAGGCTGTTCTCGCAGCTGTACAGGTGGTGTTGCTGGTAATTACTGCACTTCACGCCAAATACGTCACTGTGGTGTTAGTATTGCCGGGAGTTATGGCTGAATATCGCGAGCCATATCTCTACATATCGGGAGGAATGGTTCTGTAATAGGCACACATCGCTGTAGCAGAATCAAGGTAAAAATTATATACTGAAGAAACATGTCGTGGAACCAGTTGCAATCTTGGGCACCGTCCGGGCGGAATAACGCTAGGCAGAATAGACAAGCATTACTCGCGCCAATGGTCCTGAACGGCACAGCAGATTTGCCGCTACTGCCGCCCACAGTTGGCCGATAATATTTCATTCCGCTCTCAATCGTACTGTCGATTGTAGAGGAGGCCCGTGCTTTGCAGTGGGACGCATATGGGCTGATACAGATTTAATTCACAAAAGGACATAGATGCCAAACATATCGCGAAGCCGGACACAAACTTCAACCTTGAGTAGCTCACACGAGTGCTGTGATATATTTTCTACCTCACATTTTTTTATTGTAATGAATGGCGAATCGAGCATGCTGTTTGCCTAATTGTAAGCGATGCGACCGCTCATTAACAGTACCACAAAACAATGATTGGCATTCCACTGAAAGTGAGTGGACCGATAACCGATTTCGATATTAAACGTAAATTATTACTCACAAAGCATTCACGAAATCAATAGACCAATGATGTGAGTGGCGATGCATTTAATATTATTCTAATGTAGGTACATAGCAGCATTCATAAAAACGCTCAAAGTACATTTTACGCGCTCATATTATAGTCAATAGTCCGTATATGGATGCATAGTGCGTTCTTTATTATTTTTTCCGTATACGTTGACGTAGAAGCGGTGTTGTTTTATGGAGGTTGCATATTTGAAACGCTCACCTTCACTGAGGCATCTAAAGATTGACTTATAAGTCAATAAATAAATAATTATACTGTTTATAAACAGCCCTAGCTGGAGAGACCGACGCGCTCATAAATTATCTGCATAGTCTGCCTTTACTGATCGCATTGTACGGAAGTCCGCATGTGGCATGTCGGCGCGATCATTACGACACCGCTACGAGTATGTCGCGACGACCTTGCGCTTGCTTATGCATCGACATTACGTGCGACACTCGCTGCTGCTCTATAGTTCAATAGATCACTGCTTGTATTTGTACGCACCCAACAGCCACGCACATGGTCCCGACTCTACATCTACATACAAGTGTATTGTCATGTGTAATACATAGTTATTCCTAAAAGAAGTATTGACACTCTTGGACCCCTCACAAACCGAAATGTATCGATTTGAAAAACCTCTTCAACGATTGAAGTCATACATTATCCCTGATGAACATAGGCGATAAAATATAAAAAAAGTATATCTGTACCCGGGCAGAGCCGGGCCTGGCAGCTAGTGTATGTATAAGTTAATTTAATCAACATTCTACGCATGCAGTGGTCTCCTGTATTTTAAAGGATCACAGCGATCGATATAAATATGTATTTTTATTTTGTGTATTATTTATATAAAATCCATAATAAAAAATGAAGTACAAGCATTGCCTCTTAATTAAAATACTTTGCACTTCTAGCAAAACATTATTACTTCTTCTTTAGGTGTACAAGTTAACATCGAAATCAGTTTATTGAAAAAAAATCACTACATTGGATTTGGAAATGGATATCATTTTTGTGATATCATCCGAACGAAACTCATAATCTGCATCCATGTGAATTTATTAAAAAAATTACATACCTACAAACATACAAACATATAGGTGAAGATAAAAAGCGTGTTAATAAAAAAAAAAGTGCGCTATCTTAAATGTGGCATGGTGTGACAAACTGACAAAACTATGTAATCACAGATCTTTGGTTATTGCGAGATGACGAATTGCAATCACGCATAGAACACATCATATCATCGTCATAACAGACAAACTTCCGCTGCCGAACATGGGTTTCACCCAAATAAGGTGCAGCCAATACTCGCCACGCTTGGCAGGCTGATTGGTGAGCGCAGAGCGTAGGACATCGCGCTGATAATGCTGCTGTCTTTCACCAGCCTGGAGCTGTTACCTACGCTATTGGGGCGTAAGGGAGTCCAACCAATACCTCATGGGCTCCAAACCAATCTCACCTACCCGTGGTGGTGATCATACATCGTACGGAGTACCAGCTGCAAAAACATCGTATAAATACGATTTATAATTTCCTCAACATGGTCACACTGAAGAATTATTTATTTGTCTCTTGTGGGGCTATGGTATGGCTACGTCTATAAAGTCTGAGGTCGCAGTCTTAACATGCCCTATATAAGCGTGTAAATGATGTAAGTAAATTTATATCGTGTGTTAGTTATTAAGGAGCGTTGTGGAGCAGATATCTGCTTTATAAACATCTTAGCAGATATCGTTCAAATATGTGCGTGTGCTGCGCGGGGTACAACACCGTTCGGATCGCGCGGAGTGCGGCGGGCAGTGAGCAGGACACAGATAAAGATCAAATTCGCGGACAATAATGAGTTCCCGCGAGCGCGAAGCACTCGTTAAAACTTATTGCACCATTGTGCGCAACGCAAAAACCTCCGCCGCAGCGTCCGTCGCAGCGTCCGCCCCGCGCGGCACTCCGCCCACGCGCGCCGCGCCACACCAGGCCGCCGGGGCTCTGTGCCGGGGTATAGTGGGTATAGTTCGTCGACAACACTCCCATAACACGTTCTTGTGTTTTTTTTTCACATCGAGAAGTAAATACGATCACAGGTAAAAATGAATAATCACGATACATTTATATACTTACATCATG
The DNA here is from genome assembly GCA_009982885.2 of Hyles vespertilio. Classification (NCBI taxonomy): domain Eukaryota; kingdom Metazoa; phylum Arthropoda; class Insecta; order Lepidoptera; family Sphingidae; genus Hyles; species Hyles vespertilio. The sequence continues at coordinate 33,533,177 of CM042825.1, forward strand.
TTTTGTTTTGTGAGTGGTGAGTGACTCACTCACAATCGTACTTTCGATTGTAGAGGGGGCCCGTGCCTTGTAGTGGGACGTATGTGGGCTGGTACAGATGTTTTATTTGGACATTTTTAGATATAATACGAGAAATCATGTTAATTGTCAATAACATTCACATAGAGAAAACCAGAATATGATAAATCTTGATAAATTGAACACCTAAATCGTCCTCGTGACTCAGCTTAATATAATATAGAGGCGATGACTGTCAGGGGTCGGCAACCTTTTAATACGGAAGGGTCAATAATTCCAATCTACAAAAATTCTAAGTCGTTAAAGGTGTAGGTGTATGTGGCGGCGGGCTGGTGGATGCTGGGGCTGCGGCGGGCAGTGTCCGTGGCGGGTTATTGTTGCTGCGAGGACTGGCTGCAATAACGCTAGGTTATGCGCAAGGGTGGCGCCCCGCTTCACTCTCACACAAAATAAAGCTTTGCAGATGAAATTTGCACGAACAATTTGTCACGAAACGGCGTGTAAGCGGCTCCGGATTGTAATTTTCATGGTTGACATGAGATGTAGGGCCGAGCACATCTCTACCCTTCCCTCACCCTGTTCCGTGAGCCTCCACTCGGCAGCGCTCTCGGGTGACAACCCCTGCCCCGCCGTCCCCGCCGTCCCCACGCTCCCTCGGCTGTCCGCACTACGCGTCAACCCTCTCACTTCATTTTGCGAATAAATTCATCACGCCGCGCCGGGTCGGTGGCGCGCCGCACTCATCAGCCGTATAACCCCCCCCCCCCATGACGTCACCACCATCCCCTACCACCCCCACCGCGCACATTCAATGCCGCCATTGCGGTGGTTCACGCCGGGTTGCTGTTGTATTCACATTGCTTTGTGGAATGATCGCAATTAATAATATCATTAACCTTTAAGCCTTTAACAACACGTAATATTATAGCTAGTAAATAATTTTGCGTCAGTTATGTAGCTATGTATATTTAGTTATGGTTGATGCAAAATGGACGGGAGAGAGAACAGTACAACAGTGTAGTGTTTGAGTAATAAGTAGGTAAAAGAAAGAAAGAAATACATTTATTGAAGGCGCAAACATACATAGGTAGGTAATAAAATTAAAAAATATACAAAAAATTAAAAACATGACAAAAAATACCATTATGCAACAAAATTACGTAAATAAACTATTGCGCCGACAATGGGCCTCCCATTCAGCTTTATGCTGCAGAATGGGAAAAGCAAACTGCAGCGCTGATTTTCAACGGGTTATAACGAGGGGGGGGGGGGGGAGAGGGTTGGTAATTATTAGTTAGTGTCAGTGGTATGTACGTGTTTCATTTTATTGCACTCAATGGCGAGACGAGCATAAGACGCGTGGCGTGTGTGGTGTGTGGTGTGTCGTCACGCGGTCCGCGCGGTGCTGCAGCCGCGCCGGGAGCGGCACTTGACTAATGCGCCGGTAATCCCGGGCGGCGGGTCCCGGGCACGCGGCGCCGGGATTAGCGGCGGCGGTGCATGTGCTCACACCTCGCACGGAACTGCGTGTCGGGCGGGATTAGCGCGGCCGGTGTTAAATCCCGGGCCGCGACCCGCACGCCCCGGCCTGATCCAGCTGTACGAGTGGATTAGCGCGGATGTGCGACAATGTTTATTCGTTCCGTCAAGTAGTGTAGTTGTGGGGCGGCGCGTGCTGCGTTCTATTCCGGTCGCGGTGGCACGGCGCCGGCTGCCGGCTGCCGTCCTCGCATCCGACCATTGTTTTCCATTCAGGGTTTAATTAAGTGATGTTGCAGGACACGTATCACTGAAATTGCGTGCTCTCCTCCACCTCTCCATTGTTTGTTTACCGTCTTCAGTGCGTATTACTACATGTGCACCAACAAATAATGGCGCATCAATGACGTCTCCGCTTTAGAAGATTTTAGTGTTTGGATTATCCACCTTCGAGAGACAGAATGCACTGCACTCGGAATGATGAAGAAAGCGCAGTTGTAAAATTGCTGTGATGTTTGTTAATTTTTGTAGATATGTACATTACACGTAAACGTCGGTTGTTTGTGGCGCGGGCAGTGCAGCAGCTCGGCGGCGCAGGGTCGTGCGGTGCAAGTGCTGATAAATATACGCGCACCGCATCTTTTGTCACGATAGTCCCCGACGACCGCCTCCCCGGGGCTCATCCGCCGCAGCACTTCCCGCTCACAGCGGCTACTACAAATAACATGCAATAAATCCTGCTGGAGAGCCGCTCCCGTTGTCCCGCGCCGCCCCGCCCGCGCCCGTTGCTATTGTGGGCTATATTCACACGTCACGTACCCAAATTTATCGGAATACATGTGTTCTATTTATATTATAGAAAGCTTGTTGTTAAGGCAAATAAAGCATGTTGTTAATTCAAGCCAGTCATTGTTATTAAGAAAGGCATAACATTCCGTAGATCTTTAATAACTTCGATTTGAATTTATTTGAATACGAGTAGTATTACTGGTTCAGAGATCTTGGACTTTGCCGTAACTATCAACTTACACCGTTAAATAGTAAGTAATGAAAGGGGAACATAATATTTCCCTGATTTCTATAAAATTAGGATCAATTGCAATTACACTTAGGCGGCGGGCACAAAACCACCAGTACAGAAGCTGTGGTCGGGGCGGCAGCGAGGGCGCCGCCGCACATCGTAGTGTTATGTCATTATGTTGTCACAAATCAGGGTCCTTATCACGAACGAAATATGTAAAAAGCGGCGACAACATCTTTTCCATTCCAATTCATCAAGTTTCAACTCATCCTGTCCTTTGAATCAGAAACCAAACGCATGGCGGGCACTGTTTGACAGCTTTTGAAGGGAGTGTGTCTCCTGCGCCCTGCAGGAGTCGCGTGGTGCAGAGCGGCCGCGATGTGATATAGCACTGGTGTATGTCTCCGAAGACGAGTTCCGACGCACTTTGAAGCTGAGTGTGTGGTGCAGCTCGAGACTCGTGCGCCGCGCGTGCGGCGTGTGTGCGGCGACTGCGTGCGCTTCTTGTTGCATTGCGCCCGCACCGCGGCGAGACTATAAATTAAACTAAATGGAGGAAACGTCGGCCGCGACACAAAGTAACCGCCGGCCACTGCACGCTGATGTGTTTATTGTGCATGGAGCTCAGCTCGCACATTCACAGCCGGCGGGGTGAGGGGGGATCGGTATATAGCAGTCAGCTCGCGATTTATAGTCGGCAGTAACAGCCGCCGTAAATATCTATACGTCCGCGTGCGATTCCAATCACCGAGTACCACATGCGCATGCGACTGTGTGATTGAGAATGTCGAGGGGCATCGCAGCACCTAACCACCAGTCGCCAAAATTACAGTTAGGTTTACGTAATACCCGACACCATCTTAAAACATTACGGTTCCCAAACGATGCATATCGACCTAAGACTATTTACTTCATCAGTGCGTATCGGCACGGTGAGAATGCAGGCGTTCCCCCTGCTCCAGTGTGGTCGACTTTGCGCTTGAATACAACCTATAATATTTGGCCTTTTTAGCAGCAGTTCAAGTCGGCGCTCACCAACAGACGAATGGATCACCAGATTACTCGTATTCAAGTCAAGTCAAGCCAAGTATCGCAGTATTTTAGTGACCATCCTGTGACATGCGCTTTTAGGTGCGTCTACAAGGTAATTGATCCTTTGTTATCGAAGGATGGAGACGAAATTCGAAAAAGTTCGATGCAGTTACATGGTTGTAGCTTTACATGCTGAACACAACAGACTAACAGACGGACTGCGGCCACTGTACCTATCTACGCAACATGTTTATTGTGACATGTCGGTACATAGGATACTTTGATCACTAACTACTCCATTTCTTGACATTTAATTTGCATTTAGTATTAGTGTGATTAGTGAGCGGTGGACATGTTGTCAGCGGAGGTACGAGCGCGGCCGGTGTGCGCCACGTGTGTTCAGTGCGCGTGTCGCGCTATAAATCTTCGCTTGTCGCATAAATCGCAAAGCAACACGTCGCCGCGCACTCCGCGACTATATATATCCAGCGCGTGGAGTTGGTGTCGGCCGTCTCGGCGACACTACTGGGGTTCAGATGCGGCGCTGGCGAGTGGCGCCGCATGAATGGCCGCGCCGCTGCGTCGCTGCGTGTCATGCCGCGACATGCCGCAACATACAGCGGGATATCCAACGTGACAGGTGTCACGGTTGTCGCGTCTTACGTGCACTCACGCGCCCGGTAAATTGTAGCCACAGCATTTCTCCGCATTGTCTCCATGAATTGCCTAATAGTCATAAAATGCCATCAAATTACAATTAAATAAGAAAAACGTGTAATTCTTTTTAAAGCGGTAGAGTCCATGTCGTACTCTAATGTTGAAGGGCCATCGTGCTTGATGCCTCCGAGTTGTCCAGAAATAGTGAGAAGACAATATTTAATCCACGAGATTCGAGACTTGTGGCTTGAAACCAAAAAAAAATGTGCAACTATGGCCTATGGAACAAACCTATGATCTAAAGAAAATATCTTCTCTCCCACTTAAACTCCCAAATACCACACACATACCACAAACACAGACAAACAGACACACACACACAGACACACGCACGCTTATATAACAAAATAATTCCATTGCCGTTTTAGAGCTTGAATCATGTAAATTTACTAATAGAGTTTTACTAACACATATTGTTTAAACCCAAAATGTGGCACTAAAAACGATTTAAGAAACCTTGTGAAGGAATACTGTCACCCTAAATACAGGTTAAGCCTAGTTAGGGTGCCAGGGAACCAAAACCTTTGTTGTGGTAAAAATTCGGCTGGGAAATAAATAAATTAAAAAAAAGAAATTAGGAAATTAAACTTCAACTTATATGCAAATTGCAATGTAGAAATGATTGTCTTTGCTCAGAGTTTCCGCCCTGCAGATTGTACTCGTATACAGTGCGGTTGATTGGCAGACAATGTGGCAGAAGTGAAATGTATAATTTGGTGGCGACGCGACGCGGACGTGTCGATGGCAGCTGCGTGCGGTGCGGGGCGTTATCGCGGGTGTCGCGTAATGCACCGGTTATGAATATGTATCTGGCGGCGGCGGGAAGCGGGCGGCGGGTGACGGCACGCTAACGATACGCTGCCTCTTTAATTATGCATGGTAATTGGCCGCGCCGCCGCCTGCGCCCGCAGCTCGCTGGCCGGCTCGGCCACTCGGCCTATAACGCCGTATCGATGAGGAGCGCTCAGCACACTACCCGCCGCGCTGTACAAATTGATATCGATGTCGCGGTCACATTCCTATATATGAAGCATACGGTACTGTGTTTTAATTCAAATTCATTAGACCTTGTATGTAGTGATCATAAATTATAGCCATACTAAAAACAGCCATCAACGTGTTTCTGTGTGTGTAAACAACGTGCATCGTCTTACGAAAACATATTTCTAAGAAGCGGCTACTCAATTGGGTGTACTCGTAATTAATTAGCGAGCGGAGCAGTGACGTCATCAGTGGCTAACTCAGCCAGATTGTTAGTGCTTTCTGTTTGATGCGCTTTGATGGTCCCTCCTCCGAGGCCGACAACGCCTCCACCTTGCGGAGAGAGCGCAGGTGGGGTTCAGCAGTAACATCATAACGGTGCTTATTTGTCTTTGCGGTGATAGAAGACGTAAAGTGCGTGGATATGTGTCGCATGGATGCAGGCGTTATCGCAATGTGTCCGTGGGGAAATGAAAATTGCAAAAAGTGTTGTCTTCGCCCGCATGTGGCGTGCGATTAGCGCGCTCTCTTGCATCGCCGAGAACCCGCAGCCGCGCCGCTACTGGCGAGTGCTGAACAAACAATTTGCTGTAACTTCAATACCACTGCCGATGATAAATATTATGATTTTTACTGTTTAAATAAGAGCCCATTATAACGTGGCAAACTATGATCGTGCTATTAATGTATCCGAAAAATAGGCATTGTGGAATGTCACCGTCATGAATGTCTGGTGGACAACGTCTCTAAATTTTACCCAAAGGCTATTTGTCCACCGCCGCCGTCACCGGACCGTCACCGGGAACGAGATGACGGCGCCGATTTAGCGGACATACATTTACTATGGCCATGTGTCCACCGCACGCCTGTCACCCGAGAACCGACATCCCGGCCGCCGATGTTTCGAGTACTTCGGCGTGACCGCTAGAACTCGGCACGGTTTTATGACGGGCCGATATGCCGGCAATACAAAACACGTTAGTTCTTGTCCACACAGTACCGCACCGGGCCGTTCGCCCTGTTTTTGTTATGTCTATCATAAAATTTGTAAACAAAAGGGCTAATGAAATTCAAATACGATACTTATACATAAATTGGAGTAGCAGAGATCAAAATTATTTTAATCGCCTACGCCTTCAATCGTACAAAAGCAGAAGAAGCAATTGTCACCGGTTAAAACTAGCCATCCTCCTAGTTGTTTTTATTTATATCAAAAAGGAAAACGCGACTACTAGACTACAGGCCCGTGGCAAAAAGCGATGGGTCAATTGAACCACCAGGAGACCTATTTGGTAAGATACAGGGGCATAAAATAATAATATTCAGCACTATGCTGTCACTTGTAAGCTGTCTCAGTGCAGATGAGACTTCAAAAGCATCAAGGAGAGGGGTTCATTGTTAATTTGAATGTATACATTCATTTCACATAAATTTGACTTTTAAAGCTGAAAGGTCATTTGATCCTGTACGGCAACCTGTTTTTTAACATGATATTGCTAAATACAATGATTATATAGTATTGCCATTCAATAAAAAATGTTTAAGAAGAAACTGAGAGGAAAATAAAATATGAGTTTTCTCAAATCATTTCAAAAGTTTAAATTATCGTAGATTACTGAAATACAGCAACTTTCTAAATATTATTTTTGTTTTAAATAGTTCTCAAGTAAACGAATGAAGAAAAAACTATGCCGTACATTTTAATGCAGAATATAATTTTTGGCTGATTAAAATGGTACTACCATTTCAGGAGTACTTTATGGTCATGTGATACTACACGGCATTAACATATTTTTGAAGAGAATAATTGATAACATGTATAAATCATTGTGCCAGCTTTTAAAGTGAAACTGAGTGTATATTATATCCAAAAATGTAAAACTATCAAGCTCAGTATTAGTATTTTTAAACTTTTCAATGTCATATACTGCAAACATGGACATATTTTTTGAATTATGTTATTAAATATATTAAATGATACATTATATACAAAAATGAAAAAATAGGTAGGTATGTCTATCAAATTTTAATTAAATATCTGAATCAGCGACTGAGTCGGTATCGGAAACAACGCCCTCATCGACGTCCGAATCCTCTTCTCGATCACCTTCTGAAACATGAATATGTGTCATCTTATTTTGCGGACAAAAAAAAATTAAAAAAAGGAATAAATAATTATAGGTTTTTGTTATGTTTATTACCTTTTATCAATGTGAACCTCCAGATTTGTACGTCATTGACTTTTTATAGACGATTGCATTAAATACAAATAAAGTGTCTAAATGCTGTACAGTAAATATCCTACTAAATATCACCCTAAAGTATATTTCATTACATGGATTATTCGAGAGTTATTTTCCGCTCTACAGACCTTTGGATCACAAAAAAAAATGTATGTTATGTGTTATCTATGCCTAAAATACTTTCAAAATAAATAAATCTCATGTTGTGTCAAATCACCTCCCGGACCACTGAAGGGGAGTGGGTTGCAACCGCTGATTTTTCTCCGTTGTCGCATGGTTTTTGTACGGCGTTGCGGAATAATGGTTTAGAAGAGGTATTGCGACTGTATGGAACCGATGCCGTTTAAAATCAAATGACCAAATTTACCGACAAATTTGCCGGAATATCTATCGTTCTTCCGACTTTGTGACGCACTATTTTTGTACGGCACTACGTGTTCTTTTATTACTTTTCATTGACCTATCGATGTTAGAAATTCCGTACAAAAGTAAATTACCAAAATGAACCCCTCTCCTTGATGCTTTTGAAGTCTCATCTGCACTGAGACGGACAGCTTACAAGTGACGGCATAGTGCTGAATATTATTATTTTATGCCCCTGTATCTTACCAAATAGGTCTCCTGGTGGTTCATTTGACCCATCGCTTTTTGCCACGGGCTTGTAGTCTATACCGCGTATAATAAAGCTCTAGAACTGAGTGGAACTGAGCCACCGATTTATCGGCGCGGTGGACACACGATCGCCGTCACGTCATCTTAAACTCGGCAAGAAATAATCTCGTTCTCGGTGACGGTCCGGTGACGGCGGCGGTGGACAAACGGCTGAAGTGTGAAAACACGGGTTTTCAAATCGCATCAAAGTAGGCACTCATGTAAAATAGTTACACTACGTAGTACCTGATTTGATTATTAAGTATTTGTATATAATATATAAGAGAGCAGCATCTCCGGATGCGCGGTGTACTTGTAGTACCTAATATTTGACTTGGCGGCGCGTCGAGCTCGCCGCGGCAGCACGTGACTGCGCACTGCCGACTACATTTACATCATCTACATTATTCAACTTCTTGCTCTCAACAATTAATACATGAATATGTTCAGTCAGTTAGTTAGATATGTATAATAATATTTTGTACTGTATTTTTTATGTTTAATTTAACATTTTTTTTTTTTATAATGGCCTGGCATTGTGGCGGCATTGCACCTGATGGAAAGTGCCAATGCCGCCCAGGCAGAGTATCCATTGGCATCGGACGGCAGTCCCATGCCAATGGAAACAATTATGCCGGCCTGCTTAGGTGCCTCTTCACACCACGGCGGAAGGACCCAGGATTGTAGGAAGGAGGGAACACGTGCGCCGGCAAACAATTCCACAGCCTGACGGTGCGGCACAGAAACGAATTTGAGAACCGTTTGGTTCGCGCCGGGATGGTGTGGACCGTCAAGCTATGGCTTCGCAAGCCAGCACGCGTGGTTCTGGTTAGGAATGGAGAGGAGGGGAGCAAGTTGAACAATTCCTCAGAGCACTCACCGTGATACAGGCGGTAGAACACACTTAGAGAGGCGACATCTCTCCGGAGTTGTAGCGACTCCAAGTTGCTCGTAACGTCTGCATCATTCACAATGCGGATGGCCCGCCGCTGCAATCCATCCAAGGCATCGAGCAGGTATTGGGCGGATCCATCCCAAAGGTGCGAGCAGTACTCCATACCCGGCCGGACCTGCGCTTTATACAGGGTATATCAAGACTGCTACCGAAAACGAAGCCGGGTAGTAGTTTAAGCGACTTCAGACACAATGCAATAGAAAAAGTTGCGAAAAAAAGCGACAATTTTTTTTTGTTATTTTTTTACTATGACCATATTTGGGCGGTAAATGCATTTTTTCCTAAAATAATAGTGTATACCCTTTTATTTATCAATAATCTAAGGTATAAAAGACTTTAAATTATTATTTTAGCAAAAACTATGAATTTACCACCCAAAAATGACGATATTTAAAAAATCATAAAAAATAATTGTCGCGTTTCTTTGCGAAATTTTAGTTGCATTGTGTTTGTAGTCACTAAAACTACCACCCGGCTTCGTTTTCGGTAGCAGTCTTGAGATACCCAGTATAAGCGGCAAAGCTGACCGGGCGTGAAAAACCGACGCACCCTGTTCAGGACTCCAACCCTGCGTGATGTGGCAGATATTACGCCCTCGATGTGATTCCTTGGATTGAGATCACAGCGGATATCCACACCAAGGATACACAGGTCATTCCGCACTGAGAGGGAAGTACCCTGAAGAATGGGGAGGGGAGAGAACGGGGATTTTTTGCACGTGAACGCACACACCTGGGTTTTCTTGGCATTGAACTCAACCATATTCCTGGAACCCCATGTAGAAATGAGATCCAAGGTCCGGTTGAGCTCAATGACAAGATCTTCGCGTCCCTTCACAGTTTCGACACGGCAACCTGGAGGCCCGCAGTGGTATCGCCCATGAACCGTGCTGTCATCTGCATAGCAATGAATGTTGCCAAGCGACAACAAGTCATTGATATGCAGAATAAACAAGGTGGGCGACAGCACCGAGCCCTGAGGAACTCCGGCATTTACCGACATGAGCGCCGAAGCGTGTCCGTCAACGACTACACGTATTCTACGCCCATGCAGAAAGCCGGAAATCCACGAACACAGGTTGCCGGGTAGACCGTATGCCGGAAGCTTGGACAGAAGACCACGGTGCCAGACCCTATCAAACGCCTTGGCAATGTCGAGGCTCACAGCAAGAGCCTCGCCACGCCGGTCTATCGCCTCACCCCAGCGATGCAGGACAAACGCTAGAAGATCACCCGTCGATCGATTATGGCGGAATCCGTATTGTCGGTCACTGATCAACGAGTGATCCTCCAGGTAGCGGACCAATTGAGCGTTTATGATCCGCTCCATGACCTTACACATCACCGAGGTGATAGCGATAGGGCGGTAATTGGTAGGGTCCGATCGATCACCCTTTTTGGGGATCGGTTGCACATTGGCCTCCCTCCAAGATTCCGGCACAACACCTGTGCGGTAGGACGCTCGGTAGAGGCGAGTCAGTGCTGGAGACAACTCGGCTGCACAAGCCCTTAAAACCACCGCTGGTATCCCATTCGGACCACTGGCTTTCCGCACATCGAGAGACCGTAACTCACGCCGCACATCACACTGCCTGATGCGAATATCTGCCATTGAGAAACCGCAATCAGGCAGTGTAGGCAGCGACTGGGAACCACGGTCTTCGAGGCGGGCATTAGCCGCAAAGAGATTTGCCAGCAAGGCAGCCTTCTCTTGCGGCTTGTGGGCCAGCGACCCTTCTGGGTACCTCAGCGGCGGCAACGCTGGACGGCAGAAGTTAGATTGGACGGCCCTGGCTAACCTCCAATAAGCACGACTGCTAGTTGGGTGATCGGCCAACGCACGCCCAATCCTGCTAACGCGCTGGGCATCCGCCCTAACGTAGGCCTTCTTGCAGGCCTTGGAGGCACGGTTATAGGCTTCTTTGAGGGAACTGATATTGGGATCCTTCATGGCGCGACCCCTGATCCAAGCGCGATACGCCGCCTGTTTGTCACCGACAGCATCGGCGCATGCACGATTGAACCAGGAGCGTCCACGGCCCTTACTGGCGATCTCAGAGGAAGGAATGTAATATTCTATTCCAAGTCTGATCTCGTCAGCAATAGCGTTGGCACTCGCTGAGGGATCTTTACCCTCAAAGCAGCGCTGCCTCCAAGAGATGGATGCAAAATATTCCCGCATACCATCCCAATCTGCCGACGAGTAATGCCAGACCCTTCGCCTAACCTGCACGGGACGTGGAGGTGATGCGATCGGTACTGACGACCCAACCAGGCAGTGATCGGAAGTGCCCAGAGGCGCACTAACGGTCACATGATACCCGGCTGGGTGACTCGCCAGCAGTAGGTCCAGCAAAGAAGGCGCATGACTCGCCACATCCGGGATCCTGGTGGGCTGGTTCACCAGTTGTGTCAAGTCATGAGTCAGAGCGAATGCATGGGCAGCTCTGCCAGCATGATCAGTCTTGGAGGAGCCCAGCCACAGTTCCTGATGAGCATTGAAATCCCCCAAGACCACCATTTCGGCCGACGGGAACTGCACCTGCGCGTCATCAGCCGCCTGGCTGAGATACCTGAACAGCCGAGTCGTCTCATCGTCCCCGTTGTGAGACCTGTAAAGGCACACGTAGATGCGGCTCAGGGAACCTAGATCCACGTGCACCCACAGAGCGGAGAAGGAGGGGTCCTCCATGCAGTGCAAACGGCGACAGCAGATGTCCGACCGAACATACAAGCATACCCCGGCTTTAGGCTTGAAGTTTACTTCAAGCGAATAACCGGGATACAACAGGTAAGAATTATCGGTCGGACAACGAATCTGCGTCTCCGTTAGGAAGAGCAAAGCAGGCCGGGCCGTCTCAAGATGGTGGTGGATGGCATTGAGGTTCGTATGGAGTCCACGGATGTTAGTGAACTCCATAGTGAACGCGGTGGTGGGGTTAAGCACCGCTGAAGGACCTGCTCTGTTTAGTTGCACTGTCATGGTAGAAATGATGGGATTGGTGAAGAGGCAACGAGGATCTTAGGTTCGGGCACTAAGAAGGCCGAATGGGCACCGGCACGAAAGGGTCGGCAGGAAGCGAATTGATCCGCCGGACGGAAGGGCCCCCGTACCCTTCCGGGATGGGCCGCTGGGACCCCACTTCCGGTCACCAACCGGCACGACGTACCCACCCAAGATTATGCGCGGCATGGTGAGGCAGCCTCTCGAGGTGGTTAGCCCCGATTGGGCCCCTGTACTAAACCGCGGGCGGCCAGCGGACAACCGTTTCTACGGGTCTCCCTGGCCGGCGGATCAACTCTCCTCCCTTCGACAGAGGGCCGAAAATACCCACACGGTACAACCTCATGCCCGGACCTAAGATCCTCGATGAAACCGGAAAACCACTGGCTGATCCCGGAACGCGATCCCCTTACGGAGATCACTATGGCGGTCTTTACGCCTCGTGGACGGAGGTCGCTACCCGGGCGGACACATAAGTCCTACCACCACTATACACATATTATTATTATTATTACACCAGCCTAAAAGATACCACTGCTGGGCTAAGACCTACCCTAAATACTTCCATATACTTCTATCGAGAGCAATAGCTGTCGTCGCCAGTTGGCTATTTTCACGTTATTACTTTTTTAAATTTGCTTTTATAGGTCGACGAGCCTAAGGCCAGGTTGTCGGTAAGTGCTCACCGTCAAGTGCAGGAGGTGTAGCACAACCAGTTCGCCTACCGATTAGCGTCGGTATTGGAAAACTGATTTAAAAAATGTTCACACACAGGCATCTCATGTAAGAGCTCTTCGTTGCTAGGCCGTACTCAATACTTAGGCATCATTAAACTAGGAACATAATATCAATAGAGTGCACCGCTTCAGCACAATATTGATCGTAATGCACTGTAGTATTGGAGGCAGGCTACGTTGCTACGCCGTAGCAGTGTAGGCTACGCAGTAATGTTGAGTGTCGTAGTCGGTCGGCGGCGGCAGCGCGGGTTGCGAGGCGATAGTTTTGGTGCGGCGCGGTCGGTGCGGTCGGCGCGGGTGTGTGCTCTCGCAGCTGGGGCCAGGGGCCCTACTCTGTAGATCCTAAACGAAGTTCGAATCTTCGGACGATCGAAGTTTATGACGATACGAATGTACCTACTCTGTAAATGTTCGAATTCGTATAACGTACGTCGTAACCATAAGTGTATGGTAACGGCCATAAGTCAATAACGACCATTAGTATATGTAGGTACATTCGTATCGTATATAAACTGGTGGTAGGTTTCTCATATGTGAGAGGTCATCTGGGTAGGTACCACCGCAATGTCTATTTCTACCGTGAAACAACACTGCGTAAATGGACTGTTGTGTTTCGGATTGAAGGACATTGTAGCCAGAGTAATTACTGGACATATTGAGACTTAACATCTTATGTCTCAGGATGGCGAGCGCAGTGGAATGTTGCTACTGTTTATGAGCGGTCGTATCGCTTACCATCAGGCGAACGGCTTGCTCGTCTCGCCAATCAGTGCAATAAAAAAAAAGATCGTCGGAATATTCGAACTTCGTTTCGGATTTACAGAGTAGGGCCCCAGGCGCGTCGCTTTGCATGCGGAGAGCGCATTGTACGCACACAGAGGCGCGCGTGGGCGGGGCGCCGCGGGGCCACGCCCACACGCACCAGCTCGCGCTGCACTCGGCACTCCACCGAGCAATCTGGCCAGGGAGGCGACGCCTCGCCGCTCTGCACTACACACTACTCACTACACACTACACACTACTCACTACTCACTACTCAGTACTCACTATTCGGTACACAGTATTGACATTGCGAGGTGATTAGCGCGAGCCTGCGCGGGTCCACACCACTCAACTGCGCACACTACGTCACTGTAGTATTATAATAGTTCGCTCACTAGCAGCTGGCGGAACCGACACTTACTATTACAAAAATTTCTTAAATTTGAAATTGTGAATTAATTAAACAATTCGACTTTAGAAAACAATTTGTCATAGAGATACGATCATTGGAATGTAATGGAGATAATATATATTATAAGATGTGCTTACGTAAACTATGTAACTACTTATATTAATCAATGTGTATCTGAAATATATTAGTATTAATCTGGCACTCAGTGGTTTCACTCGTACCTCTATTCTCCCGACATCACATGGCGACCCTGCCACAAGCGCAACATTCCAATACCATATTTGGGAGGTAAAATCTAAACAATTATCGGCGGTGCTGTATTACAGTGTGCGTCAATATGGAATCTATTAGATATTGCGCTACATTCACGGAGTGCAGAAAAGACACGACATTTAAATAAACAAAAAAAAAATGTGTCAGTCCACGCAAAATAAAGAAGAGGTATTCTTGGCGCAAAATGCAGCTGCAGGCGACAACCACGAGGAACTTCGTAATCACCTCAGTACAAATAATATAATAACGTCAGTGTTGGCGTTCCTGCTTGGTGTTATACTACTGTACCTCATGTATAGAGGATATCAGCAGTGTCAGAGAAAGTGGATAAGAGAAGAAATGCAGTTGGTGTCATTGAGAGGCTTTCGAATGTCGGGACGAGGACGCGGCGCTCAGGCAGCAGCAGCGGAATAAGTGAAGCGGAATAGGCGGAATAATATGCAAGTGTTAAGTTATAATTAGTGAACTGTAAGCATTTTATTTTAATGTAAACAGTGTTAAAGGTGAGCTATGTATTCCATTATTATATTATTGTTTACTATGTTATGGCAAGTTCGATAAATAGTTTATATGATGATTTGACAAAAATAAAAACATATTTAATAAAAATTGGTCCAAAGAGACGAATAGGAAATATTCTGATTAAAAAGTTTGAGGAGGCAAATGCTGTACTTTTAAAGTATAATGAGACGTTAAATGATATTAGTAATGTGTTAAAGAAAGTAGATGAAAAAGAAAAAGTAGAAATAGAACTAATTTGTGCTTCTTTTCAACAGCTGTATCAAGAAATTTTAAAGTTGTGTAATCAAGTAACTGAAGTAAAAAGTGTTGATAAAATGGAGACATTTAATTTAAAAGTAGCTTTGAGTTTGTTACCAATTATGTCTGATAATGAATCAAATACAAGACAGCTTATTGATGGCATAGAATATTATGATTGAGTTCTAGAGCCGGCATCTAAAAATAAATTAATATTTTTCGTACTTAAAAGTCGCTTATCGCAATCAGCAAAACTACGTTTAGAGTCGACTTATAGCTCTGTTTCTGAATTAATAGAAGCAATGAGAAAACATTTGTTACCACAAAAATCGGCAGCAGCTATTCAAAAGCAAATGTTGTCCTGTAAGCAAAATGATATGACCATAAATGATTTCGGTAACCAGCTTTCAGAAATGTTTGTAGAGTTAACTATTTCGCAAGCTAAGGGAGATACTGAAAAATATAATATCTTGAAAAAAGTTAATGAAAAACAGGCCATTAAGCAGTTTGCAGTAGGGTTGCGAAATCGTAGAATCAATACAATCATTTCTGCTAAAGAATTTGACTCATTAAAAGATGCGATACAGGTAGCGATTGATGAAGATACTTCATCATTAACATCAGCTGATGTTATGACATTAAACCATTATAATTCTCGAAATTTCAGAGGTCGATCAACATGCTACAGAGGTCAGCGAGGTCACACTTTTAGAGGTATGAATATTAACCCGTATCAAGGTTATGGCAGCTACACACAACAACGCAGTCCTGTAGGCGCATGGGCGAGGCAGAGGCAGGAGCCGGGACCTTCGCGACAAAATTATAAAAATTTCAGAGTTAAGAGAAATTTTACTAGAACACACAATAAGAGATGCACTGAACAGGTTCACGTACTAGAAGAACAAGAATCAGGTAATAATCCAGACGCTAACATAAATTCTGAATTAGGTAATACATTTTTTCGAGACTAAACATCTAATATTTGCCTGCGATAATAGTAATTGTTTAGTAAAGTTGTCAGTAAATAATGTTTCGTATTCATGGTTAGTCGACTCAGGCGCATCCATATCAGCAATAACGTATAAACATGCTTTGGAATTAGACATTCCAATCCATAATAGGAATCTAAATGTAAATGGACTAGGGGGTAAAGTACAATCTATTGGATATGTATGTTTACAGTTACGCGCTGGAGATGAAATTCTAACTCATGATTTCTATGTTTTGAATTCTTTACCATGTAGGGCAAATGGTATAATTGGACGTGACTTTTTACAGAAGTTTGGCTCTATTTTAGATTTTATTCATAATACACTAACATTATACAGTGATACAAATAAAAAATTGACATTACCTTTAATTTTAGGAAACAGAAATTTTATGATTCCATCTAGATCTGAATCAATTCATTATGTAAGAATCAATACGTCAGAGGATTGTGTGATATCGACGTCAGAGCTGTGTAAGGGTGTATATGTTGCGAATACACTAGTATCTCCCATTGATAATAGAATACCTGTACAAATATTAAATACAACCCATAATGATTTGACCTTAAATGAAATAAATTTAATCGTCCATAGAGCATCTGATTACAATATATGTATTTTAGATAAGAGCACTAATAGTGCAGATCGAGTTAAAAAGTTATTTTCGTCTTTACAGTTACAACATTTAAATAAGGAAGAAAAAATATCGATAGAAAAATTATGTGCAAAATACTCGGACATATTTTACCTACCTGGCGATCAGTTTTCAACAACAAATATTTACAAACATACAATTAGTTTAAAGCCTAATACCGAAACTATTTTTAGTAAACCATACAGATTACCATATTCTCAACAAGGTGAAATTAAGAAACAAATAGATCAGATGTTAAACGATGGAATCATAGAACCAAGTCGAAGTGAATGGTCGAGTCCAGTGTTATTAGTTCCCAAGAAAACCGACGCGAGTGGACAGAAAAAATGGAGGCTAGTAATAGATTACAGAAAATTAAATAATTCCATTAAAGATGACAAATTCCCTTTACCGAATATAACAGAAATTCTCGATTCATTATCAGGTAGCATATATTTTACACATCTAGACCTTCACCAAGGATACTTTAATGTCGATTTAGATCAGAATAGCCGAAAATATACAGCTTTCTGTTCAGGCCAATATCAAATGACTAGGATGCCGATGGGTCTGAAAACAAGTCCAAGTTCATTTTCAAGGATGATGACGTTAGCTATGACTGGATTAACATTTGAGAAATGTTTGGTATATCAAGACGATTTAATTTGTTTTGGTAGGAATTTAGATACGCATAATAAAAACCTACAAGATATTTTCGAAAGACTCAGAAAAGTAAACCTTAAGTTAAATCCATTTAAATGTGATTTCCTTAAGAAAGAAATTTTATATATATTTTTTTTTTTTTTTTTTTTATTGCCTTGTAGGCAGACGAGCTAGCGGCCCGCCTGATGGTAAGCGGCTACCGCTGCTCATGGACCTACGTAGTGCCAGGGGACCAGCACAACAAAGTCGCTGCCTACCTCGAGGAAAGTACTCTCCTTAAACCTCGTTTGAAGAAGGACAGGTCATAGCGCTGAGGAAACAAGAAGAACATGAAATATTTGGTTCATGTAGTTTCAAGCCAGGGTGTTTTACCTGATCCTGAAAAAATTAATGTTGTCAAAAGTTATCCTGTTCCAAAAACTACTGATGAAGTAAAACGTTTTGTTGCTTTTGTAAATTATTACCGTAAATTTATACCCAATTTTGCAGAAAAAGCTCATTATCTAAATAATTTAAGTAGGAAAAATGTTCCGTTTAACTGGGATGAAAACTGTCAATTGTCATTTGAAATATTGAAAGAAAGTATAATTTCACATCCCGTCTTACAATACCCAGATTTTTCCGAAAATAACAAATTTATTTTACAAACTGATGCCTCAGGTTATGCATTAGGCGCAGTTTTAGCCAATTCTAATGGTCAACCGATAGCATATGCCAGCAGAAGTCTCAATAAAGCAGAAAAACACTATCCCACGATAGAAAAGGAATTATTGGGCATTGTATGGGCTGTTAAGCATTTTCGTCCTTATTTATATGGTAGAAAATTCGTAATAAGAACTGACCATAAACCTTTAATATATCTATTTGGATTAAAAGACCCATCCAGTAGGTTAATGAAGTTTAAAATAATTTTAGAAGAGTACGACTTTGATGTTCAATATGTGAAAGGTGTAGACAATGCGGCAGCAGACGCTTTGTCTCGTATAAGTGTTAGTTCGCAAGAATTAAAAGATATAAATGAACATGTTATGAATGTAATGATGACCCGGGCGCAAAGAAAGAAAGCGAATGTGAATCATTGGAATTCTATGGTTCCTACAGACGATTGGCCTGATCAACCAAAAGTCGTAGAAACTCATAGCAAACCAAGGGATTCTATTGAACTTAGATTTATCAGTCAAGTTGATTTTGAAAAATTGAGAACACTTAATAGAATAGATAAGGAAAGCAATACGTTGTGCTACGATACTTTAAAAAATACAATATATATAAAACCGAATTCTCAATCACAATTGACGCCACGCGCTTTTATGAGAGAATTTAGTATTTATTGTAAAAAATTAAATATTGATGAAGTATATTTTATAAAGAATAAAGAAAACTATGTATTTGTAGAAAAATTAGTTGCGGAAATAAAGACAAATAATTGGTCTGGTCCGCGTGTTTGTATATTAAAAGACGTAAAACGCGTAGATGACAAAGATGATAGAAAAGTAATTTTAAATGATTTTCATCTTTTACCCACGAGTGGCCACGCGGGTATTAAAAGAATGATGAATAACATTAAAAAGTACTATTTTTGGCCCGGTCTTGAAAAAGACATTACGGTATATATTAAGCGATGTGATAAGTGTCAAAAGCAAAAACATGCATCGCAGTATATTAAAGAGCCAATGGTAATAACGTCCACGGCTAATTCAGCTTTTGAAAAAATTTTCTTGGATGTTGTTGGACCATTAGATAGAGATAATTATAATTATTCATATATACTTACAATTCAATGTGAGTTAAGTAAATACGTTGAAGCCTACCCTTTAACTACCAAAAATTCAGTCGAAGTTGCTAGGAATTTTGTAGAAAAATTTATTTTAAGGTATGGAATTCCACAAGAAATTGCAACAGACAGGGGAGCAGAATTTTTGTCAAATACCATAAATGAGGTATGTAAACTTTTACAGATAAAACAGCTGCAGTCCACGGCATATCATCACCAAAGCATTGGTGCATTGGAGAATTCGCATTAAAGCTTAGGTAATTTTTTACGTATACAAACTGACAATCATCCGGAAACATGGAGTACATGGATTCCGTATTGGTGTTTTTCTTACAACACATCTGTACATTCCGAAACACATTACACACCATTCGAATTAGTTTTCGGCAAAAAGTGCATTATACCGTCTAATTTAAAGGAAAATTCAGTTAGTCCATTATATAATTTTGAGTCTTATCCATTAGAATTAAAATTTAGAATTCAAACAGCTCAAAAAGATGCACGAAATAATTTGATAAAAAGTAAGTTGATTCGAAAAGATAGATATGATAGTAAAATAAATCCAATTACCTATAAAGAAAATGATCTAATATTAATAAAAAACGAAGTTGGTAACAAACTCCAAAGTATCTATTCAGGACCTTATACGGTTGTAAAAGAGATGTCTCCCAATGTTGTTATTATTAAAAATGGTAAACTAGATACTATTCATAAAAATAGAACCAAATTGTATTTTCTGCCCAATATATCATGATATTAGGATAAAATGTGACAATATAAAATAATTATGTATTGTATTTAAAGTTACTCTTATATTACTTGTATAATCATCATATTGTTCTATTTAGATTTTCTTTTAATGTATAAGGTGTTAAACTTTGCTTAAAAATAAAATAAATTTTACTTTATTTTATTTTTCACCCTTCCGGGGAGATGTAATGGAGATAATATATATTATAAGATGTGCTTACGTAAACTATGTAACTACTTATATTAATCAATGTGTATCTGAAATATATTAGTATTAATCTGGCACTCAGTGGTTTCACTCGTACCTCTATTCTCCCGACATCACCAGGAACATACAGGGCATTTTTAATATCTGGGCACATTGACAGCTTCCGTGGCACAGTCGGTTAGACGCCGTCAGTGAAATGATAGGCCGCGGGTTCGATCCCCGCACAGAGAGAAATGTTATTTATTTAATTATCATAAAGCCTAATTGGAATCCAGATTTTACTTGCGTTGCGTGCGTTTACCAAGCAGATACATAAAGGGTATTTCTACTATTTGTGCATTTTCAACAATGCTAGTATGATATACCTTAATGACACAATGTCTGCGCACACATCTATGCCAAGCGACGTATGAATATACAGTGTGACAAGAGACTCCAGTACAAGTCAATTGATCGTTTCATATCATACCATCATGTTTTATTTACTGTTAAATCGCAACTTTCAACGAACTTCGTATCACATCATTCTATTTGTCAGTCCGTCCCTACGTTAACTGGCATTCTGCAAGTGTCACTTCAATACGTATCGTATTGTGTGTACCTACTGGGCCGTACCGCGACCGGGGCCACACTCCACTTACAAACCGAGTGATATTGACATGTAACCGCGCTTGAGAGGTGGCATTGCCGGCCTTAAGTTACTCGTCTCATCATTGCCATATAGAGTGGTTGGTTTCCAGTGAGTGCATGTCCAGACACTGGTCCACACTAGTGCTCGTCGACCAGCATATCAACACGTACGTGTTGGTAGACTAGTGGCGCGTGGTGCGTGGCGCTGGTGGCGCCCGCTGTCTGCTGGCTGCAGCGCGTGTAGTGCTCGGTGGTTGCAACACGTCCGCGCCGCTCCTTATGGCCGTGCTCGTGGTACATCGATGTGGCACCGCGCTACATTCTCACCGCCAGCCTCTTCGCAGAAATCCCGCGGCGTTGCGCAAACTGCCGCGAGTTGCGCTAGTATGACTCCCCCCTCCCTCGGCCGCCGCGCCGCGCCGCCGCGAGCTAATGCAACACTACGATATGCGCTACTTATGCATGCTTTATGTTGTTCACTCAAAAGTGTGATGTGATCTAGTGCGTCTCGCTCTTCGAAGTATGATTGAAGGTAAAGTAAAAGGTAAAAGTGGTAAAAATGATGCGCCCGCGAGCTGCACACTAACGTCATTTCATAGAAGCTGAAAGTTGCCCTGCGCATGTCTCTCACACAGGCATCACACAATAAGCAATTATGAATACATACGTATACCCCACTATCCAAACTATACTATATACATACGAGCACATATATATACGAAAACGACCCACGTAACTTCAAACACAATGAAACCCAAAATATCGAAAAAAGTGGCGATGTTTTTATTTTTTTTAAACTATCCGCTAGTTTAAGTGGTAAATACGTAGATTTTTCTAAAATAAGAACGTACATCCATTTATTTTTAAAGACGCGACGGTACGTAAAGGTTTAAATTATTATTTTAGTAAAAACTATCGGCCTTAATCATAGACAGTGTGAGAATCTAATTGAGTTATCGAATATTTTATCTTCTTCGCTCAAATTGCTTTCAAAAGGCATTCGAAGTATTGACCGCCTAAAAAATAATGAAAAAATGTTTACACAACTTTTAGTTGAACTGTGAACAGTGTATGTTGCGCTAAAACCACCGCCTGGTTTCTATTTAAAGGTAATTCTACCACCAATATAGGCTGCATTTTATAAATGTATTGCCTAATTGTCTTATGCCGTATTTCTTAGAGACGTTCAATAAAAAAAAAACTATATGTCGAGCAAACAAGTACACGGCTCACCTGATGGTGATTAAGTCACGTCGCCCGTGAATATGTACCATACTCGGATGATCAGTGCGACCTCTCGATATAGAAACTGAATGGGAAGGAAGTGTGCGA
Organism: Hyles vespertilio; assembly: GCA_009982885.2. Classification (NCBI taxonomy): domain Eukaryota; kingdom Metazoa; phylum Arthropoda; class Insecta; order Lepidoptera; family Sphingidae; genus Hyles; species Hyles vespertilio. The sequence goes on from CM042825.1 coordinate 33,555,200, forward strand.
CAGGAGTTAAGGAGTATTTGGCATCTGGCAACCTCACTCAACGACGTAACTCGCCAGCAAAACCGCTTCACGTCAGTTTTCCATGCGATTGTGGTACCATCGCCATCGAGCCGGCCCATTACCACTCTCGCACAAAGTATAAAACATACGTATAAAGTAAAGTACGTAAGATTTACAACTGTATTGCCAATTTCAGCTTAATCACGCTGTTCATGTTATGAAGAATGACCTTCACATAATATCAGACTGGAGCAAGTCATATGGTCTCAAACTAAACCCGGTAAAAACACAAGCCATTGTTTTAGGAAGCAAGAGAACTCTCTGCAAAGTCTATTTGACACTTCTGCCTGACGTGATGCTGGACTGGGTTGTTATCCCGCTCAGAGATCATGACAAAAACCTTGGCGTAATTCTCGCAGTTTGTCTTGGGTACGTCAAACAATGGCTATGAGTCACAAAATATTTGCCTCTGCAGCGTCTGTTTTACCACTGCCACCAAGATTGCGCTTGCACAGTATCTCTTGTTCTCTATTCTTCATAATGCCGACGCCAGCTGTCTCGATCTTACCGAGGCCCAGTTAATTAAGCTTGTTCTGTTCTGTATCTGTATCAGCCCACATACGTCCCACTGCAGGGCACGGGCCTACTCTACAAACGAGGATATGATTGACCGCCAACCCGCACTAGGCCAGCGTGGTGGACTATATGGCCTAACCACTCTCAATTAAGCTTGAGCGGCTCCAAAATTTCTTTATCAGGTTTTATTTGGAATATGACATATGACCATGTTTGTTAATATCGTATTAAGCTCAAGTGGCATCCTACGGGACGAACGATACAAGATGGAACTATTACCCCATATATAAACCTAGGAATATCTATCTATGTAAGTATTGTTTAAGTGTAATATTTCCTAGCTAGTCTGGACGAAATCGCTTCTAGCGGTAAGGTCGCCAATTATTTCACCAAATGGACATCTGATTTATATTTACACTAGCTTTTGTCAGCGTATTTAACTATATTTAAAAATATATATATCTTAAAAATCGTTACATACTTCCCTAAACAGGATATTACGTCCCCATTTCTGCCCTAAAAATCAGACAATTCTAAAACCCTGAAATACGTCACTGTTTATTTGTTTGTATGCCGTTGGGCAAATTACGTGGCCTATTACTTATTGTATCATTGATTTCCCGCCTTATCTCCACATAAAACATAAACATCCAAAACCTTATTATTACCATTACCAGCAGCATTATGTATAAATTGTACTATGTAATAAATTGTATTATGTTTTCATGCGATGGCCAAGTCGATCTATTTGTCGATCTATTCTATTTAATATTGATATGATAATAACTTACGCAATAACTTTATACAGAAGGTCCCTTAAGCAAGGACTAAATAAATTAATAGACATGGTATTACATGGATCTCACAACTTTTTGCGGTAGAAAAACTGAGCTGCGAGACTTGGAATTTTGTTACAGCATGTTTTTGATGGGATCTCTCGTCTTTTTGTAGAGTCCTACTTTTTTTCTTTTCGGTACTTTTTACTTTGCGTGGTGGCCTGTTGGTAAACGGACTAGACGCGACTGCCAACATGTTCACGGTGGTCGCGGGTTCGAATCCCAGGGCACACCTCTGACTTTTCGGAGTCATGTGTGTATTGATAGTCAATCACCACGCACTAAAACGGTGAAGGAAAACATCGTGAGGAAACCTGCATACCATAGGGATTCATAAGAATTTCTATGGTATGTAAGTCCGCCAACCCGCACTAGGCCAGCGTGGTGGACTATATGGCCTAACCACTCTCAATCGTATTCTCGATTGTAGAGTAGGCCCGTGCCCTGCAGTGGGACGTATATGGGCTGATACAGATACAGATACTTTTTACTTCTAGAATATATAAAACCGATTTTTCTTAAAGCCTCTGTCTTATGGTTTTTTCTTATTTTTGTAGGTATCAAATTATCACAAATATAGCGGATTTGATTATTAGTGTTCTTTCTTTCATGGTAATTGATATTTTAGAGCTATTTAGTCTATTTATTTGCAAGTTTTTCTTCGTCATGTTTTCTAGAGGAATGTTGGACAGTTTCATGGACTGAATACACCCGTTCCCTCTCTATAGCCCCCTCTTGTTATGTCTCATATATGTGTATATAGATACCTATCTACAACTATAATTCCATTATATACGGGTACAATGATTCATTAACTGTAAATGTAACTTTGTAATCCTATACATTTATATGGGATTACAAATTTATTCATGCAGTTTGTGTATCTAGAAAACTAAACAGAAATTATGAAATGTTTAAATTTTCCCTTACTTTAGACACTAAACACTAATTATGTTCTTAAATTGAATTTGAAGGTTCTATGTCTGCTAGAAGTGCCTTAGACTTTTGATGATCGGCCAGTCAGTCAGTGAGTGACAAAATTAAAAAAGTTTGACTAGTTACAATTCTTAAACTAGTGGTTCAAATTGAATGAAATTTTAAATATACAGTGTTTACACAATGCCTAATTAGTAACTGAAAATTCAGGTTTCTTGCTTTAACCACAACGAAGTTATGGGGGGTTGAAAATGGTCTGAAGTGCTTCGAGAAAAGGATAGTACGGCTGTGCCGCTTTTTAGCTCGACTTGGAGGGGGCACTGCCGTGCCCACAGATTAAAATATTGCTTTTCCTGCCCAGTTCGTGACTTGAATTGTACCATCAAGCTCAATTTTTAAGGGATTTTTGTATCTACGGAACCCTTAATATTATCTATATCAAAATATACCGAAAAAACATAATGAACTCAGGCACCCGCGTGTCATAATACCATATTTCGAAAAATAACCTAAAAAATTAAGGCTTTTTGTTTTGATTAACGGTAACAAACAGAACGACAGAAAAAAAATATTTTTAAGGTCATTTTCGTTATAGGTATCATGTACATATGTAGTTGGTCATTTTTTTTAAATTTTTACTTTATAAATAGACACTTCGACTTTATTTAGATGTATAGATTTCAGATTTCTTGATGTAACAGTAAAGTGTTTATTATTGTTATCACTACATAGTATAAAACAAAGTCGCTTTCTCTGTCCCTATGTCCCTTTGTATGCTTAAATCGTTACAACTTTGTAGAGAAATCTATATGCACCAGGGCGAAGCTGGACCGGGCCGCTAGTTTTTAAATATAACGATGTTTCATTACTGATATCTTGTCTCATTTCACAAAAACGTCATTATTCTTTATACCCGGTTACCTTTTTTTTAATTACTGCAATGAATGGCTCATTGACAGCGCTCATTGACAATAGCAAAACCAAACAACACCACGAATTACAAAGCAATGCTTAGCATTCCACTGCGCTCGCCATACAAAGACATAAGATGTTAAGTCTCGATATGTCCAGTAGTAACTCTGGCTACAAAGTGTTTCAATTCGAAACACTACAGTGCATTTACACTGCTGTTTGACGGGAGAAACAGACAATGCGGTTGTACCTACCCAGGCGGCCTCTCACATATGACTTATGAGAGACCTACCAGCAGTGTAGTTCGTGAAGGCCAATGTTTTCAGTGGAATACCGGTGTGTGTCTAAAGAGACAGAAAGAGGCTAGGAGAGACAGAAAGAGGATACTTGACTTAGGGCATAGAAATGGCTGTGCGCTGTGTCTGGTGGCGAGCCCGACTCGGGCGTGGAGCAGGGTGTCGAGCTCAACAAACATACGTCACATCGTGTACTACACTCATTATTGTGTCCTATTTTGCTTGGCATTTTTAATTGAATGACAAATAAATTGAGAGTCGGATCTGGCAGTGGAGTGGTGTGTCGGCGCGGCGCGGGAGGCAGGGGGGTTACGGCGCGCGCGGAATCTCAGCAATGCGTAACATTTGTCCGAGCGGAGCGTTTGTCATTGTGCCGCGACATGTTGTTGGCTTTAATTAAACTAACAGAAATTGAAGCGACGCTATCGCGATCGCGCATGAATTATGTGTCCCAGCGCGGCGCATCTAACGAACAACCGCTGTGCCACTGAGCAGCAGTGAGTGGCGAGTGCCGACGCAGCTCTGTCGCGGCTGGAGGCTCGGCCAGCTCGCCGGGAATGCAGGCACTTGTGAGTAGTGCGCAACGTGCCCCGCCTCGCTCACTACCAGCATTGCCACGCGAACTACACGCGTAGCCCTCATTTCAATATTACTACGCATTGGCATTAACACATCAATAGCTCATTTAAGGGTTACTACAGAGTGCCGCGTCGCCGCCCGTGGTACTTCTGTGCCGGAATAGCCCACAGATACTCTTTAATATGACAACTTAATAAACTTAAAAACTTAAACTTAATAACTAATGACAGCTTGATGGTGTTCGGAACTCAACCAAATCACAAGTACCTAGTTCCTACAGAAGTTCGTCGTAGATACAACATACGTTGCACCGTACCGTACTTTATTACCCTGCAGTTCGATTGGGAGGTGTAAAGCTCAAAACAAATTATAGATTTTCGTCTTACGCATAGAGTAAAGAGCGGTAAGTACGGGGATAACTGACCAATCAGGACAATGGAACGTACAAGGTTCTTTCTATGTAGTCTGTGGTCACGTCTTAAGCGTATGACCTATAATGTGCACACAACAAAAGAATACATTGTTCAGATCGCTCTAAGACGCGTTGCTCTAGTATTTATGGCCGCTTCTTTACTCTATGCGTAAGACGAAAACCTAAAATGTGTTTTCACCTTAAGCCAACGGTTGGCCGATTTCACTAGCTACGGAAAATTTTGTAAAGGCTCTACGATATTCCGGTTACGGTATTACTTTATGATGTTCTCCTTCAAAGTGTGTATTCTCCTTCACTGTGTTTGCAGTAGCTAAAACTACCACCCGGCTTCGTTTTCGATTGCAGTCTGGATATCTCGTACTCTGTATAAGAAGAGTCAACGACAACATTGCTTATATCTTGAAGCGATCCTGAATCAAAGCTTATTTCCAACTGCCTTCGAGGCTTTTTTTACAGCCGTACAGAGCATATGTGCATTCAAAGTATACGTATGCCGCGCACCGAGACATTCTTGTAATCGAGTGAGAGAGAGTGTATATCTGGACGTGAATTCAGAGTTTCGTTTAATTTTATTGCTGCCGTAAAGCAATGAGATAGTTCCGTCCGTTGATCCCGGACTAATGTAATTATGCGGAGTATAATGACGAATGTTACGAGCCTGCAGTCGATGCCCTTCCTGTTTTGATGGAACAGGAAAGAAACCAACGCCGAACTGGTGGCTTATACTCGTATATAGGCTAAACGCAGGTGAGGGTTGCCTAAAGTGTACCTAGTCTTAATCTAAAGTGATAGTAGCGGGCGGAATCAAGAGTGTGAGTAGGTGATGCTGTGACTCTCGCCTCTGCTACTAGTCGTGTGATTCATAGTATATTATGAGCAGATTATACTCAATCACAATACGTGGAATGAACCTTTGCCAACTTTTATCTGTCATGGTACATCCACACCGCCGTTATATTTTGTGGAGCAACATTGTGCAACATGACTACATTAACCAACAATCTATAACGTGAGTTGCTACTTGTTATTATTTATTGAATATTTTGATAAATTGTTGATAAATGTTGACTGTTTTTCAAAAGTCAATTACCATTACTTGACATTTAATAACACGATGCAACATGTACCTACTAACATTAAAAAACATTTTCTTGCCTGATGTCGTTGAGTAACATTAGGAAGCGTTGCATAACATAGTGTAACTGCGGTGTGCATGCACAATTAGTAATGCTAACTTACTTAAAGGACTCGTTAGAACTATGAACTGTTGTGGCACAAATATGGCCACATTGAAATCTTCTTATGTATTTTTCGTAGTCTCGATATAATTCAGTGCGTGTGGTTTGTGATAACGTAAAGCAGCTGCATACTGTGATGATGATAGTTTTGTGATGTAATTTGACCAATGCATTAATATGAAACTTTGCTTGAGGCAAGCGTATGGCTGTAATATACAGGGTATATCAAGACTGCTACCGAAAACGAAGCCGGGTGGTAGTTTAAGCGACTTCAGACACAATGCAATAGAAAAAATTGCAAAAAAGAGCGACAATTTTTTTTTTGTTATTTTTTTCCTATGACCATATTTGGGTTGTAAATGTATTTTTTTCCTAAAATAATAGTGTATACCCTTTTATTTACAAACAATCTAAGGTATAAAAGTGTTTAAATAATTATTTTAGCAAAAACTATGGATTTACCACCCAAAAATGACGATATTTAAAAAATCATAAAAAATAATTGTCGCGTTTCTTTGCGAAAATTTTAGTTGCAATGTGTTTGTAGTCACTTAAACTACCACCCGGCTTCGTTTTCGGTAGCAGTCTTGAGATACCCGATATGTTTTTAGAATTATTAGATGTATCGTTGTTGACATGTTCGCGGCATGGTGTCGGTGCCGAGCGTCGCTGGAGGCGTGCCCGGTGCATGCGCCCACTATTAGTGCGGGAGCGGGACGCGCGGAGGGGATGCGCGGGGCGCGGGGGCGGTTCTAATTGCTGGTGGGTGCGTTTTTGCGGTTGGCGAGCGCGGCGGCGAGCGCGGCGGCGGGCGCTGCAATCTGTATGCGGCCCGCGGCGGCTTCCACGAAAACAATTACCGCATCCGCCGCGGCCATGTTGGCGTGCCGCCGCCGACCGCCGCTCGCCGTGACTTATGTCCCGCGCACCACATTATACGCAATTAACAAGGAGCCGCGCGAGGTCTCCCTCCGCCGCGCCGCCGCCACCGGCCACCCTCCCGCGCCGTCTGTGTCCTCGCCGGTATTCATTCTCACGTGGACAATAATGTGGGCCAACGACAGACAAAGCGTGAGTTCAGGTTGTCGTCAACGGCTCACCATAAGTTATCAGTCGTTGAGTCAATAGTTGATACAATATAGAGTTTGTGTTCTTTCGCAATCGTTTAGGTAAATTCCAATGAAACATGTACGTAAATTGCGTGGTGGCCTATTGTTAAACGGACCAAACGTGGCTGCCAACATGTTCACAATGGTCACGGGCACAAATTCCTGATTTATGTGTGTATTGAAAGTGAATCACCGCGCACTATAACGGTAAAAGAAAACAATGTGAAGAAATTTGTATATCACAAATGGTGCGTAAAGTCCGCCTACTCACACTAGGCCAATTTGGTCGACTATATGGCCTAACCACTTTCAATTGTACTCTCGATTGTTAATACAGCGTGCTGATAGCGCGGGCGCGAGTGAACGATGTCCTAGCGGCGGCGCGGCGCGGTGGACAATACCCAGCGCGCTGCATTCCGAAACGTTCGTCACTGTGCTCAGTAAAGCGATGGGTTATAGTATGCTGCTACTGTTCTCAGTGGGCGCGCTGCCGCCGCGGCCGCGCGGAGCAGCCTGCACTCTGACTCACCACTAATTAGTTTAGACTCGTCATTAAGTGTGCACGTCGATATCGTTTAATGGCATTTAATTGGTACCGACGGGAGCGCGTTCAGTTTTATGAGGTGCTCTGCGGACTAGCCACGTGACGCTGAAACGAGCTAATTTTAATCTTATGCACGTAGCGGTAAGGCTGCGGCGGTGGCAGCGCGAACGGCGGCGCGGCCGTCCGGGATCTTAAAGAGCAGTCTTTAATGTGACAGATAAGATAAGACACAAGGTGGCGATGGGTTTACACGTGGTGCGGTGCAGTGGCTCGCGGTTAGCGGCGCGCTGATACGCATCGCCGCGTGCTCCACCGCTAGTTTACGAGCGCACTTAATGAACCATCAAACGGTAGGACGACGCTCGTGCACGAGCACATGCCCCGCGCAGGTACACGGCGCGGCGCGGCGCGGCGGCTCGCCACTCGCTGCCGACACTTGTATCTACTGACTACTATGCTGCCCAAAACTTCGCTACCGATATATCGGCGATACATCCAAATCCTATATTTGACAGCCTCTGTTATGAAATATGTTAGAGCATCTGTGAAATGAGAGGCCGCGGACTTGATCCCTTGGGGGTTGTAGAGTTTAGTAAAAGATAATAGCTTGCTTTACACTGTTTATTAACAAGTAATTAGAGATGGAGATGATTTTATAACTATAAAAATATGATAAGATAAATTGCTAGCTTGAGTACACGCGTCGCGGGTGACAATTAATTGCGTACTAATTACGTAAAACACGAGTACCGCGCTCGCGGTGTATAAAATGCTGACAAGACCAAATGTAGGGCATTAGCCCGTACATCCTCCCGGGGGAGATTGAAATTATTGAGTATAATATTATTAAGACAAATAACTTATGATAATAATGGCGATGAGACAAGGTGAAGGCATTTTCACTTATAGGATAATGAATGAAAACCTCTATAATAAATTCTAGACACTTTCACTGATAGTAAACACCGGTTGCCGACGATCAGGCATCGTGCCTCGACCCTGTTTACGCAAACACTGCATTTCTATATCACTCTTACACTGACAATGATCCGCACTAATTGATACACATCGTAAATTTTCACTTGCACTATTGCCGTTACTGGCGCCTTCAGGTTGATTGAGGCCTCCAGGCCCCGCCGCTGAGTGAACGAGGGCGTTGCCTGGCGAAGGTACATTCCATCGCTGTCGCACACGTCTCCATGCTAAAGTTGCACCGGTGATAGCTGCTATCGCCAACAGGACGTAGATTGCTGTATAATGGTGGATGTCATGAACAGAGATCTCATCCTCCTCTGCATGATCTTTCAGTTGCTGGAGGCTACTTTCTATTTTTACTAAAGCCTTCTTTCTGTTTTCGGTATCAGAATCGTTCATATCAAGTAATGGGATTGATATATTAATTAGCTGGTTTATTGGTGGTACATCTGGGGCAATGATATCTGGACGTACGTGGACTATGTCTGGTCGAAACAACTTATGTGAGTAGATAAATGACTCATCCGTTTTAAGCATACAATCACTCGTCATAGCGGCAATTCCTGCCCGAACCAGCTGATATGACGTAACTCGAGTGTCATCACAATGAACTCGGGCGACACAAGTGTGACAACAAAAGTACATATATGTATTAGTGTTGTGTAAGTTGATCCATGCAGTTTTGCACGGAGCGGTAATTAGACGACACGACGTCCTTGTGTTGTCAGCGGATTCACACAGGTCGTAGTCCCCTCTCAGCTGATTAATAGGAGACTGAAGGTAACATAGATACGTATCGGTTCGGCGATGTAGACATTCATTTATTTGGTGTTTCGTTATAGTTAGGTAAGTTTCCTTACGCAAATTTATTGCCATGTATTTTGATTTGGGTATCAAAGTGGCCATGGAATCTTCTCTAACTCGTTGTGGGATAGCTATCAGCTCGTACAGCTCATAGGGATCGCGACTAGTAAGTGGAATTCGTATTTCAAACATCACATATTTTTCCAATATTCTTCTCTTAATTCTTAGTAAAGAATAGATGTCACGTAAATCATCATGTACATTCTCTATTGGTAAGCTTAGATCGGACGGCAGCTGTGAGGAAATGATACTGAGCTCGTGAAGAAGTTGGTTCGGAGAAATAAGGTGAAAGTCGAATTTGCCGTGATAAACATCCGTAACCTGGTTTATAAGCATGCTTTGGATTCCTCTTAGATTATTCAACATATTGCTAGCTGAGAGTGCTCCAAGGACGAAAATATTTTTAATATTATTACGATTGCTTTCACTTGCTACATTATTCAAAGTTCTTGTAAGAGTATAGATGTTTTTCTGGATAGAGTCATGCTGTTTACTCACTGCTTCTTCAGTGCGCTTTAAAAGGTTATATTCAGCTTCGACAATTGAGGTTTGATTTTTCCACAGGTTAACTAAATGGTTTTGATTCAGATGGATTTGATCTATATCTCGTTGATATTGTTCAGCGAATCTTTCAGCTAATACGCCAAACAAATAATTTGATAAATAGCCTACCCCGTTGACTAATCCACGACGCTGTCTAGTGTGTGTATTAATATGCTGATTTAGTAAAACTTTGTTGTAATATTGTAATTCCGACTGGCCATGACGTAATTGTGCTGGTAGTACGTCGCAATAAGGTGTATCATTTAACTTCGAACAAGTGAATTCCAACTGTTTGATATATTTGTTCAAAGCATAGCACCCACTCCAAAATGGTTCCATTTCGTAGTATACAACCAGCTTCCACTCATCTCGAATCAGTCGTACATTTGCGATTTTGTCCAAGTACAGACTCTGATTTTGATAGAACTGGTTTACATGTAATTTACTCTGAACCGATGTACAAATATTCATAAACAGGATGATAGAGAACAATGTGCTTACGATATTAATTTTCTTGGTATGTTTATAGCTGGTTTTGGTTGCTGAAGCTGTAACTTTAGGGTGTATCTGTTTATCTGGCTGTCTAGGTTCAAGAGGGAGTACCGATAGCTTTAGTACGGGGCGTTTCATATACCCGTTTTTAGTTTTTATGGTAACGACTCTCACAATACCGTCACTACCGGGGTGTATCTCTACAACTCTTCCAAGCGACCATTTTCCCGGTGGGAGTTGTTCGTCATGTATGCAAACGATATCGCCGATACTAATATTTGGATGTCGCCGGAACCACTTGCTTCTTACATTTAATTGAGACAAATATTCAGATTTCCATCTCTTCCAGATATCTTCTAATAATTTTCTGACCAGTTGCCATCTAGTTCTTGCATCCTTCTCGGTTTCAATGATAGTCAAATCACCTCTGCCCGTAAGAAAATGAGCAGGTGTCAAAATGTCCAGGTCCTCAGAATCTTCAGTTATCGGACATAGTGGCCGAGAATTAAGACACGCTTCTATTTGGGCTAAAAGGGTAGTATATTCCTCGAATGTTAATTTTTGTTGGCCGATGACCGGCTTTAAGTGACTTTTGACGCTGCGAATTGCTCTTTCCCAAAGTCCAGATGCACTTGGCCAAGACGGAGCCTGAAAATGCCATTCGATGTTCATGTCAGTAATCTCTCTGAGAAAATTGCTATCTATAATTTGCTGTAGCTCGAAGTATTCCTCTTGTAAATTTCGGTTACTTTTAATAAAATTGGTTGCATTGTCGCTATAGACATGATGTGGAGCTCCTCGTCTGGCAGCCATCCTCTTCATCGCTGATAAGAATGCCGCACTAGTCAGGTCCGATACTAGCTCGATGTGTACAGCCTTGGTCACCATACATATGAATAAAACTATATACCCTTTAGTTGTTTTAACACCTCGACCACGGCTCGATTTCACGTCTATGAATCCTGTTAGATCTACGCCTGTATGGAAAAAAGGTGGTGCTTCCGTAATACGTTGTTCAGGAAGCGTCCCCATTATTTGATGTTGGTGTTGAGGATTATACTTTCTACAGATAACGCACATCCTGATTTGTTTCTTGACTGCCCTGATTCCGCCAAGAATCCAATATTTTTGACGTAAGCGTGTAGTTGTAAGTCGAGCTCTCGCGTGAAAACTTTGTAGATGCACCTCCTCTATAAGCAATGTAGTGAAGCGGCACTCATGCGGTAATATTATTGGGTGTTTCGTTTCAATTTTTAGTGAAGACTTTCTTAGTCTTCCACCAACTCTAAGGATCCCATTTTCATCGATATATGGGTCCAGATTCAGAAGCTTGCTGTTCATCTTGACTGTTTTGTGTTTATTTAAATTGTGGATATCTTCATAAAATTCATTATATTGTACGTGTTTGATTATTAGCAATTTAGCCTTGCGTAATTCTTGTAACGTGATATAGCTAGGTAGTTGTTTTTTATTTATATTTAGAGCGCGTAGTAACCATGCAGCAATAAATATTGTTTTGCGCAATGTACTGTATTTATTTAGAAGCTCCATTATTATGGTGGGTTCCGCAGATTTTATTTGCGTAACGTTTATGATTTTTTTATTTAGTTCTAGATCTATTGCAAATATCTCCTGCGCTTCATGTTTGAATGACAATAACCATGTTGGACCCTTCCACCATAAAGTGTTTTCTCTTAGTTGTGAAGCTAACTGACCTCTACTAGCGCAATCAGCGGGGTTTTCCGCTGACCTTACGTAACTCCAACACTGAGGTGGCATTATCGGAGTTATAAGTTTTATTCTGTTGCTGACAAACGGCTTCCATCTACCTGGGTCGCCTTGTAGCCAACCTATTACAACCTTGGAGTCGCACCATCCGAAGACTTCAATTTTGTTACCACATATACTTTGCAAAATCTTCTTCATCAACTTAGCTAGTAATTGTGCTCCACTCAACTCAAGTTTTGGCAAAGTTATACTCTTCGACTGGGGCACTACCTTGGTTTTAGCTGCCACCAAAACAACTGTAGCCTGACTTTGTCTTTCTACTCGTGCATACACCACACATGCATACGCTCGCATTGAAGCGTCACAGAATCCATGTAGTTGAATACAGTCGCCTTTACAGCTCCCAATCCACCTTGGTAACTCACAATATTTTATGCTATCGATATCCGCTCGTAATTTAGTCCATTCTGCTAAAATGTCGTTGGGTACCGGCTCATCCCAACTTAGGTTAGTTTTCCATAGATTTTGAAATAAGACTTTTAAGTTGATTACAACGGGGGCAAGCCACCCTAGCGGATCAAAAATTTTTGAAATTTCGCTTAACAAAACTCGTTTAGTGAGCTTGGGCAAAGTTACTTCCGAAAGTTGGTGTTTGAAAATAAATTTGTCATTTGTCATATTCCAGCTTAGGCCTAATGTTTTCGTATCTTCTGACTTGAAATTAAATTGGTTGTTTGTTCGTTTTTGGTCTTCTTCTAAGTCTTCAAGTAACATTTGGCAATTCGACGACCATTTTCGCAATAAGAATCCACCCGATAATAATAATTTGTTTATGTCAGCCACTAAAGCCTTTCCTTCGTATACAGAATAAAAGCCTGTTAATAAGTCGTCCATAAACAAATCTTCTTCCAGTATTTTTGCTGCTGCTGGAAACTCGGTTCTTTCATCCTGTGCTAGCTGATGCAAAGTCATCATTGCCAAAAATGGCGCCGATTTTGTCCCATAAGTGACCGTCGTCAGTTCATATGATTTGATTGGTTCGCTAGGATTATCTCGCCAAACGATTTTTTGTAGTTTGCGGTCGGATTTGTGCACTAAAATTTGCCGATACATTTTTTCAATATCGGCAGTTACTACAAACGGATACTGTCTCCACTTTATAATCAGTGACTGAAGATCTTTTTGTAGATTCGGTCCCCGAAGCATGACGTCATTTAGGCTAACTCCAGTTGAAGTCTTTGACGACGCATTAAAAACAACTCGGAATTTATTTAAATTACGCTCGCCTGGTTTTTGTACGCAGTGATGAGGGAGATAACATGCTATCGACGTCTCCATCGGGGAGTAGTGTTCTTCCATATGACCTAATTTTTTATATTCTGATATGAAATCTTTATATTGTTGTTTTAGCTGATTTTGTTTGCTAAGTCTTTTTTCAAGGTTGCAAAATTGTGCCATAGCTATATTTTTAGAAGATCCGAGAGTATGTAATTCCGCCGACTTAAAAGGTAATCTTACAACATACCGACCATCTGATTGGCGCTCCGTTGTTGATTTGTAGAATTGGACGCACTCCTGGTCTTCGCTCGTCATTTCTGAATCATCGTCGATGTCCTCCACTTCCCAGAATTTTCTGATGTCTTCAATATTGTTCAGTACCACATTACATTGAAAGCTATTGGGCATTAAGCCTCCGCATAAAATCCAGCCTAACTGCGTTTGCTGCACAATCGGTTGTGGACTATTCTCGCTCTTCAGAAAACCGCTTAGTATAATATGTGAATAGATATCTGCTCCGAATAATAGGTCCACCCGACGGCTTACGTTAAACTCAGGATCTGCTAGTTGGATGCCACATAATTGTGGCCAGTTGGGTTTGACGAATGATTGCGTTGGGAGATCTTTGATCAAGCTATTCATTATGATTACATCAGTGTTAAAACTGAAATCGCTGTATATCGATGAACATAAAATATTTATAACGGCTTTGCTGTTGTTCTCCCTTTCTCCTACTCCAATAATTACTCCGCTACATTTTCTTCGTTGTATACCTAATAGTTGAGCTGCATTTTCCGAGATCAGGGAAATTTGAGAGCCTTGATCTATTAAGGCACGCATTGTATGTTTAACTCCGTTTGCTGCCGTTACCCGAACTAATGCTGTTGCTAAGAGTACTTTCGACTGATCCTCCTGAGATACATGCGTATTTCCAGCCACGTGCTCAGACACTCTGATGCCTGATGACGTAGAAGGTTGCATTAGTGCATACGCGTCGTGTAGTATAGTGTGGTGTTTGCCTCTACAATTGCGACATCTTTTAGTTGAAAAACAATTTTTGCCATTATGGTCAAATAAGCAATTCTTGCAAACATTTAGGTCGCTGACTGTTTTTAGTTTCAAATCATTCGACATGTTTATGAAATTTTTACATTGGTATAATAAATGATCAACTTGTTTACACAAGGGACACTTGACACCACATCCGCTAAGTACCTGAGGTGCAGATTTCCACGCATGTTTTCGATTAAAATTAGTGGGTTCGGATCTATAAAATTGATTGTGTTGATAATTTTTTGATTTTCCGTTGAAATAGTTAACCTTGGAAAAGCTTGCTTTAAAAGATTGTGGATCTAATTTCCTTTGAGATGATTCAAGAGTGGTAAATTTAAATTCAAGAAAATCGATAAAATCTGCTAGTTGCTGTATTTCCCGTGAATTCTTCGCGTATTTTTGATACTCCGTATAGGTCTCCGAATCCAGTTTCTGGGATAAAAGGTGGACCACCATCGGCCCACATGCTTCAGTATCTATTCCAAGAGTCTTCAGAGCATGAAGATTTTCTATAGCTGCGTCATGATTTTTTTTGTAATAGGCTATCGAGCGTCGATCCACGTTCGGCGTGCTCAGAAGTAAGTTCATATGAGTCGTAAATATTTGCTTTTTGTTGTCATACCGGTTATTTAAGATTTCCCAACACACAGCATAATTTTCTGTTGTCACATTCAAATGTCGCACTAAACCAAGGGCTTCGCCTTTCAATTTAGTTTTTAGATGCTGCATCTTCTGAGCCATAGATAATGTGGGGTTACAATGAACAGCTTCACTAAATAAATCTTTAAAAGAAGTCCATTCATTATATTGACCGGCAAAGGTCGGAATATCCAAAATTGGTGTAGATTGTTCCCGATGATTATTGGACCACATCTTTCTGAAGATTTGTCTTTTCAGACGACAGAACGTATCTTCGTGTGTAAGAAAAACTCCTTGATAAGAATTTTCCTCACCGTCCAGCTCAGCTTCGATTTCCCAATGGAGCGTGTCAATTGTAGTCCACCGAGACGTCAGATTTTTCAGTTTATCCTCGAACTCCCACTTTTCCTCAATATCGTCCAAATCAATGCTAGCTACCGTTCTAGAGAATGCCTTGAAATTAATATATTGCTTACGCAGCATGTCATCCAACTTACTACACAATCCCTTAGATATCTGCTGTCGCGATAAAGTACTCGCAGACTGCTGACCCTGTTCAGCTGCATAATCGCTGGTCTCGGCATTAGATGGTTCCGAGGGTACAGCCTGTTTAGTTGGCTGACCAAGCGCGATTTTAGATCGCACCACCATTTTTTCTTGTTGCTGAATAATAGATTCCTTAATGCTTTTGTAAAGTGACATCGTACGTACATAGTCTCCGTTTATATAATACGGCTCATCCCGGATATCATAGCTCGAGAGTTCGACGTGATTATTTTCGAACTCCTTCCAGTAACTCTCTAATGTGTCTAACTTCCGCTTAAAGTAATCCTGGGACGACTTTCGCTCTGCTCCATCTTTGCTTAAGTTGATACCGAATTTTCTGATAGCATCAATAATCGTACTTTGGCTGACAAGTAGATCCTCCATGGCTAGTAGATAAAATTAGAAAGATCTTACTTGTGTTACACGTTGCTTGCTGCTTACGCCGGAACTGGAAACTGCAATTCCAAACCACGCTGGCTCCTCCACACACGCGAAAAAAATAGGTCCGCCTGTACGGAGGCTCGAAGGACCATGTAGAGTTTAGTAAAAGATAATAGCTTGCTTTACACTGTTTATTAACAAGTAATTAGAGATGGAGATGATTTTATAACTATAAAAATATGATAAGATAAATTGCTAGCTTGAGTACACGCGTCGCGGGTGACAATTAATTGCGTACTAATTACGTAAAACACGAGTACCGCGCTCGCGGTGTATAAAATGCTGACAAGACCAAATGTAGGGCATTAGCCCGTACAGGGGTTACTCTATGATCCGAAATGAAATATAATACGAATATTCGGACGTCGTACGTAAAACTGTACCGAAATGTTCGAATCCAATATCGTTCGTCGTAACCATAGTAACCATATAAGTTTGGAGTGAATGATAAGTGTCATGGAGAATGGTATTGATTTTTACAAATGGAAAACTTATCTTACTTCGGACGTCCCCCTGCACCAAGACAAGGTTTGTGCGATCCACAAGTAGGTATTTATTTTGGGTCTGCGTGTTTATGATACCAAAAAGTCACTTAAAGTAATTTCTAAAATAACTACACAAGACTTGATCTTGGTATGCGATGTCTATTGGTTCGAGGGTAGAGATTGGCATGTGTTTCCACAGTGACTTGTGGTTATGAGGTCCCGTGCGTGGTGTGGGCTGACGGTGAAGCGTGGGCCTCGTCATTGATGTGTGTAGAGTGGCTGCGGCGCTGAGAACATGTGCAGTGCGTCGGGAGTGAATCGCTGCGTGTTACTCACGAGACAGCTATGCTGCGCGGTTCTCACGGTCGCCCGGCTCTGCCGTCGGACATTCAGCGTGTTCCCTCGGGCTTCGGTAAATTATTTCAATAAATTAGTGGTAATTAGTGGCGGCCGCTCGCCCCCTCCCGCCGCGGCACCACGCGTCCATTGAGACCTCGTTATCGGTATCGCAATGCTATTATTAAAATAGTTTTGTGTTAATTCATATTCAGGAATACAATAATTGAATTGAAATAGTTTGAATTTCAGATTTTATGCGTTGTTTCGGCAGCGGTATAAAACTCTCAGCGGGGTGTCGGTGGCGCGAGGCTCGCGCGCCTCATTACCCGCCGCCGCGCATGCCTCTATGAAATTACCGAGTCTGCGAGAAGACTGCACCTCAAGCGTTCAGTCGCCAAGCAATGCAGCGCTGCCGGAAACTTACTAATTCGTTCACCACAATTACATGTTCCGTGATGTTTGACATTGAGAGACGATCGTAGCCGCGGTCGAGGTGCGTCAGACGCACAAAAACGTCGCGGCGAGTATCTATAAATCTGTTGTTATCTACCGATGTGATCTGTTCGATGATAGCCGTGATGTACGGCGGGGTCGCCGCCGCACTGCCGACCACAAATTAAACGACCAACAGATTTTTTCTAATGAACCATGTTTGTGGAATATTTTATTCAAATTGTGACAGTAATGTTTTGGGACCGTCATAGAGTAAGATTGAAACTGACTACTGACGCTTGGTGGGCTGGTGTATATTTCGACCACGTGACCGTGTGGAGCGGGAGTGGTAGCTTGCAGGCGGCCGTGTGTGCTCACAGCTGCAGGGTGTCGGTGTCGGTGTGTACACGACACACGGCACACGGCACACGAGCGAGTGATCACGGTGAGCGGTCGACACATTTAGTGCGAAAATAATTGGCACCAGCGATGCCCACAATGCGAATAATGCGCGGATGTTGAATGTTTTCATAATTATGCGCATACAGCGTCCACGCCGCACCGCGCACCGGGCCGCTGTGTCCTACTCTTGTGGCGTGTGGTGTGTGGTGTGTGGCGTGTGGCGTGTGGCGTGTGGCGTGTGGCGTGTGGCGTGTGGCGTGTGGCGTGTGGCGTGTGGCGTGTGGCGTGTGGCGTGTGGCGTGTGGCGTGTGGCGTGTGGCGTGTGGCGTGTGACGTGTGGCGTGTGGCGTGGCGCATACGGATGTATAGTGAAGTGTCGCATGCCGCGAGTAGCTCAATGCATTTTGTATGAATGATAACAATATCGTTACTACTCAGCATTTAACACTTTTGAAAACAAAACAAAGTCGTAGTATCAGGCGCGCCGATTCCAATAAATTACCTACCTAAATATTTGATCGAAGACTGAAATATTATAATTATCCATAAACTGCGTTGGCATCAAGTTGGGGGAGTGAACAAGTTTGTAGAGAATAAAAGTACTTGTAGGTCGCTGGGACATGTTTGATATTTTGCAACAGCTAAGATAAACAGTATTCATAGTAAGGGTCGAAATGTTATTACCTCTCTGTAGCTGGTCCCGCCTGTACCATTAATGAGCCATAATATGTTGGTGAATGGGATCGCATCAGGTCCAACAATCACCTTCATGTCCCTACGGTTCTGTATGGCCACACTTAATATCCGACAAGTATGTTATGTGCAGCGATGGACACTTGCATGCACAACGCAGTTCCTGCTTGCTTGTCTGAATTTCATAATTTTACATGGATTTTTTACTGCTGCCTTCTCGTACTGGAAAAAAGGCGTGGGTGTATTTACCAGACTATTGTATTGAAGATAAAAATAGCGGCGTGATGTATTTACATGTGAGTTGCTGTGGCAGCCCTCAGTAGTGTGTGTGTAGCGCAGCACGTGCTGTGCTGTGCGGCCTGCAGTGGCGTGCTGCGGGGCCGGCAGGGACGGTGGCAGCGGCGCCGCGTGCAGCGCGCACTCTGCACCCCTTGTTATTCCGTTGTGCTAAATATACAATGTAATTGATGGCACGGCTGC
Organism: Hyles vespertilio; assembly: GCA_009982885.2. NCBI lineage: Eukaryota > Metazoa > Arthropoda > Insecta > Lepidoptera > Sphingidae > Hyles > Hyles vespertilio. The sequence goes on from CM042825.1 coordinate 33,574,049, forward strand.
GCGGTGCGGCACGGCGGCGCGGCGGCGCGGCGGCGTCGTAACTCTCCCGCGGTTAATGGATATCGCCGAACTAGACAATAGAAACATTTAACGTTAAGATTGGTGGAACAAGTGTTCGCCGCAATCAATCTGGCGGCGGATATTTATTGCGCCGTGAGCGAGGTGTTCGCATTCCGGGCCGCGTGGGCGCACCGCGGACACTCCGCTCACTCATCTGTTCACCATTAACAGAATATTCAAAATCCAATGAGTTTTGTTAATATCCTTATTTTGTTTTCATACTTCAATTAAAACACAGTTATATATTGAAAAATCCTATAACGATATTATAAGCCTACGATCTTAGATTATATACTCGTCTAGATGACACATCACACCTCACCGCGCGGCTCAAATAAAGTCTACCAAAGGACATTGTTCCGGCTCCATACATGTTCTGCCTAAGAACCGTTCGAATCGAAAGTGACTAATATAAACTCTTAAAATTATATGGAATCCTATGAAATAAGTTTTCACGAACGGACACTTCAGGAAACTAAAATAATTACGAAAAAAGTTAATATTTTGAGGTTATAAATAAAAAATAACCAAGCTTGCGTGAAATATTAGAGTAGTAATATCAAAGTAATATTAACAATACAGCTATATATGTTCTCTTCTAGAACTAGGAAAGGACTACTCTACTAGATACTAGGAAAAGAGATAGTACCTAGTCAAGTTTAATATAATTCTTTGACAATTATCATTTTACAAAGTTGCATTTTCTGTCTGTCCCTATGAATGCGAACCTTTAAAACTACGCAACGGATTTGGGTGCGATTTTTGTTAATAGATAAAGTAGGTCAAGAGGAAGGTTTACACCAAGGTTTTACATTGCCACCGTGCGAAGACGGGGCATGTGGCTAGTTTTCATAAATGCTTAGATTTTTTATGTAAAACAACTACCTAAACGCTTTTGCTTTCAACGTTACGTTTCTTAAAATATAGTGAATCCACTTTGGATTTGTGATAAAACGCATATCCAAAATAGAAGAGTTCCGTTCACCACAATTCATAAAATATCGATATTATTTCGATAGAAAATTCTTTATTTAAATGATTGTCACTACTTTTATTTTAGACAGTTACCTAGCTATCTACATGCCATAAGGCGGGAATCGAACCCGCGGTCTATTATTTTAATTTGAAAATGATTTCTTAGGACAATCCAACATTGTTTTTAATACTTTATTAGTTAATTTGGTTTAAAAAAATATTTACAGTTAGTCTAGTAACAATATGTTTCATATTTTCATCATAGTCAAATACCCTATTGTGACCCAACTTTTTATTTGGAATTTATTTATTTGAAGTGTCCGTGGAATACTAAAATATGTTTCAAACAATATAAAAATAAATGAAAATTATAGTATAATTTATATTCACTTCGGTTCTTAGGCCAAAATTGAACAATGTCCTTTGGTAGACTCGCTTCTCACGTACGTCAGTGTCATTTGAACTACATATGGATAACGTGCTCCCGAAAAATAATTAATTAAGCCGGTTTGTGCTGTCGAATTGTATCGCAATTGTGTGGGAAAACTGTATAATAATACCAATATCACTTTCTATCGGTAATATTATTGTTAAACCACTATTATTTGAAGAAAACATGAACTTTTAATTCATTATTTTGAAGATGAGTTTCATTGGCCAGTGTTGTCAATTTATTACTAGGAAGATTTGTTGAAACTATGGGAGAAACTATAAAACACAAATATCATTAAATAATATTTCGATCAGAATAACAACAAGAAGAATGGCATTATTTATTGAATGAGTAAATAATACTTACCTACACGATATTAATGAAACCCACGACGACATGCACTTCATAGTAATTTTATTAATTCTTTGCCTTGCATGTGTATTACCATTCAAAATTTCACAAACGGGGTACTGCTATTGTCATCTTTGAAGAAACAGCGGGAACTTATTCAAGGTCCTAATAATATTTTTAGACTTCCTACGGATTCCATACTAGCAAATTGCTGGAGAGACATTACACAGCGGAAACGAAAAGAAGAGCATTCGTAGCCTCGCATGACTTCAGTTGTGTGTTCCGAACATTTTACTTATGATGATTTATATTTTACATAAATACAGAAATCAGATAACAGCCCAGGCAATAAATCCAAAGAGTTAATTCTATTCGGAAACAAACACTAGGAGATGGGTTTAGATCTTTATTGTTTTTACTAAAATGCGTTATAAATATAATTAATAGTATGATTACTTTAAATAAAGAAAAAATATTTTATTTAACCTATTTTGTATATCAAATAATGGGGAAAAGTTAAGTTAATAATCTGGAGTAGGCATCCCTAAACACACACACCTTGACAGTTGGATTACAATAATTACACGACCGGTCCTCACACATATCAACGAAAGTGAGGACACTTTTAGCGCATCGTTTGTTGACATTGCTCAAAATAGACGAGTATATAATCTAAGCCTACGATATTATAATGAAATTACGATGATTACCCATACGATAATGATACGAAATTATAATGAATGAATATCTTAACCGTTTTCTTTTAAAAATCCTAAGATTTATTGGTTATACTCGTATCAGCACAACGGAAGTCATTGTTATGTTTTGCGGTTACCTACATTCCATTGATATCGGTCTTTGCAGTTCGGCTAAGTAGCTATTTGCGACATAACGCTTTGAGAAATGTACTTATTTGTTTTATTATATCTTCTTAATATATATAATTCACGTGTCACGTTGTTTGTACGCGATGGGCTCCTAAACCACTCAACTGATTATAATGAAACTTTTTAGATATGTGTTATTTGTTCCAACTTAAAAAAAATTAGATAGTTTTTATTTCGATTAAATTGACAAAAGTATAAAATAAAGGAAAAAACATTTTGCCATACAAAATGTTCATGGGTTTGTTACTGTCAAACAAATAATGTTCATACCGTCCATTCGGTAAACTCTTCCCTCAAATTAAATAACGTATTTAAATAAAGGTTTCGAATCGACAACATATATCCACAATGTGCGATTAATGGCGTATTTTAGATTATGTAAATTAATGACAGTAATGAAAAGTGATTGACATTTAAATTGGTTGTCAAATATTTATGCATGCGTTCAGAAATTTATTTTGTGTAAACTAAAGAGAATATATAGGTATTATGAAGCTACATAAATATAGGACAATCAAATAAATAATATTCACACGTAAGAAGTTTTACTTCTTTTCAAGATATAATGTCACTTGAAAATGAAAAATCTTTATTAAAATAACAATTTTACATATGGAGAATATTGCAGGGGTTTTAATTTGATTAGGCGTTGCATGTGTCTTGAGAAACCAGTTAAATGTTATTGTTATTACATTAATTGTGTATGTGTGTGTGTGAGAAAGTGCTAATAGCGTATGTGTGTGTTATGTGTTATTATGTTTACTTTTATCACGATTTTTTACAGTGGCCTTTCCTTCGCTATAATTCACTGATAGAAATATATATCGTCTCTGAGTGAGATATATATGTTATATTTTGAAATGTTATGTCGAAGAAAATCGAAACCACTGAAGTTATTTCTAGGAAAATTAATATTTCATCTCTTTATAAAATTGTGAAATAAGGGATGGAATATTGCATGGATGATCAAAATCGCTAAAGTGTTTAATGACAAAAAATAAGGCACATTATTTGAATATGGAGAAACGCGATATAATAGAGTGAGAGGTACGGGAGAGGACTGGGATAGCTGACAGATTTGATAGGACGAAATGTAAATGCACGGTATAAGACGGGATGGATAATGAAAAGAAGGGACGGGACGCATCGGGAAGTGACTGAACAGACGGGATGGGACGGAATTGAGCAGGACAGTAGGAATAACATGTACTTGGTGTGGAATGAAATATAAAAAAAACTGCATCCAGGCAAAGGTGGGTCGGGCTATTTTGCTATGCTAAATAATAGAAAATAATATTAATCATATTATAGTAAGCCACGGCGAAGCGTGGCCAGGTCAGCTAGTGTATCTATATAAATTTCAATTTGATCCGCCTCAGGTTTTTTTCGTTTACGCCTAATTCTTTTTCCGTTCATCTGATATTGGGCTTGAACCATGTTATGAGGTGTTGCAAGAACCAAATACTTGTTGTATTTTAACATGTCACTGCAAGATATCATTATGATTATGTTGAGGCCCAGGGAGTGCGCTGCCGAGGCTCGGCGTCTCCGCAGCGGCCTACTCACATGCGCGGCTAGGTATCGCACTCTCGAGGTTTACCGTTTAGGGCCACTAAGTCGGAAGCATTCAGTAGTGATGAAAGAATTTCAAATCATAATTTCCAGTTCACATTTGAACATATTCAGTATCTATAATGAAAGCAGTTGATGTCTCAGCAGTCATGACATAATTAACATTAACCATATAGGTGGTGTATAATAACTGAATAAAGTTGCTATTCAACCGAATCAATAATACACGCTCTTAAGACGCAATAACCGGGCACGTTATTTATATACGATTAATAGGTATGTAATTCACTAAAATAGAACGCTTGCAGTATACCCAAGGCGCCAACTACCCTCAACGACTTTATCTTTTGTTATGCATAGGAATTATTTTTAGCTTTGTCATCACATGGGTCGGCAGGCGACTTGATGGAAATCCGCTGTGAACGCGCTTAATAGGGAAACGGCCGCGTAGCTTATCGTCAGGCGCGGCGTCTATATTTTTGAGACATAAATAATACTTACAATTAATTATATAATATAACACTTTGAGTGTTCTCAGCGGATTTTATTATACGATTGCCCTTTGCAAATACGCAGAGTTCCGTTATTGGTATCTATTATATAGACATTTGTCATTGCTGTGAATATCTGTTTTATTCTTTACTATGTATGGGCGTCATGGTAAATCGCCACATTGCATGATTTGGAAACAGATGGCAGAACGAAGCAGAGAGACACTGTTGAGTTTATGAGCGTGTGAAGGTACTTTAGCCGACCCGTCTCTACCGCTAACCTATGTTGTTATTGCATGCAGGTAACAAGGTATGTAGGTATTAGGATTCCATAGTTACACACCACATATCAACCCGCCAGCGAGCGAGGTTGCGCCTCGCTGGCGTGGCGCTCGGCTGTGTAGTGCGCAGAGAGTACAAATCACTGCGCGACAGCCTGTGCCCGCTTAAACTCGATGAATTATCGACGCGCAGCTATTTTGATGCGTCCCGTTTAATTATCACGTACATATGTCGCTTGCATACCAACCTATGTGTGTTGAAAGAGTGTGAGTGTGTGTGTGCGACGCCGGGCACACGGTCTGTGCTTTACCATTTATTCATTTATCGAACATTCATCGAACGTCGTACATCAATAGAGTCTGCCGCTGTCATGCCGGAGCGCTGCAACCCTCTTATACTTGCTGCAACATGCGCACGTAATACGTAAGCAGTAGTCAAGACTATAGACAAACCACCTCGAGTCCTGTGGCGAGCGACTCACAGTTCAGTGGAATAATCTAGCGAGCGATATCACGCCACAGTCGGCACCATCCCACAGCTATCGCTGACGAATACTTGCAGCTATTTTCGCGGCGCGGCGGTGCCAACTCGGTGTTGCTCTTGCAACATTTATTGACACATCAACTGTCAATATGAAGTGACAAGTGTGTTGCACGCAAGAGTGGTGAGTGGTGTGTGCAGGTGCAGTGCGCGTGGTGATGCTCGGTGCGGCGCGGAGAGGCGGTGGGTCGGTGCCAACGCGCCGCGCCGCGCCTTGGGAGCCGACAGCGCAACACAGATATCATCTAAATCAATTATCGATGCTTAGGAGTAGAGACACGGGGGGAGCGGGGGGTGCGGGGGCTGCGGGGCGACGCGGGCACGCCGGGACGCAGTTTTTGTGCACCAGGCGGTCTCCTGGTCATTTAAATTAATTAACGGGCGGACCGCGAGGGCTGCCGAACAGATATCATCGGCGGGGTGCGCCACCGCCTATTAATCAATTATTAAATGTCATTATTCAGGTGGTGGCTCCGAGCCCGCCGAGTGCTCCCACCGCCTCACACTCGCCGCGCGCCCCATAAATCCTGTACTAACGCATGATAAGCCCCCACAGATAAAATGTAATATACTTCCGAACATACATAATAAACAATGAACAGGGAGCATTTATATATTTAGCAGTTCTAATGCATGTTGTGACTCAGTGACCTGAGATCTTCAGCAGATTAAACAGCGTTGGCCAATTTGTTTTCCCGAGGAAATGCTCACTTCCAAGTTCCACGCACAATGATACCTGAATAAAATATTATGTTCTGCATTTGTAGATTTAGGGTATACCCAGACAGCGACTGAAAACGAAGCCAGGTGGCAGTTTTAGTCACTAAATAAATGTTGCCAAAAAAGTTTTTGTAATTTTTTACCTATCGTCGTGTTTAAGTGGTAATAGGGAGTAGAGACATAAGTAGAGACAGATTTTCTTGAAATAATATTTTAATACTTTGAGTATCATTGCGATTTTAAAAATGAAGGGAACAAACTATTGTAAGAAAGAACACGTATTGCATAAATAAAGTAAAATGTTTAGTTGCGTTATGTATGTCTGAATTCTGAAGTTACTAAAACTACCACCTGGCTTCGTTTTCGTTCGGAATCTGCATATAACCGGTATATAGAATACTTTCAGGTATGAGGTATATCCTTTATGTATTAGGTATAGGTAGGCTTAGGGTTGTGCTTCGCCGGTTGCGTCGGTGTGAACAATGCGACGAGGTTTCCTCGTGTAGCGCCCGCGCCACGCCCGCGCCACGCCCGCGCCACGCCCGCGCCACGCCAGCGCCGCGCTGAGACGTCCTCCGCTACAGATTATTATCTGTTTTTATAGTAGACCTACTATTTAATAGTTTCAGATATTGGAGGTTATGTATGCGATAGCATCGCCGCCGCCGCCGCAGTGCCGCCGCGCTCTATAACTAATGCACTCCATACTTATGTTAAACGTGCCGGGGCACGGGCCGGCTGAGGGAATGGTTCTCGGAATCGCAAAAAAACTATCAAGTGTGTAACGAGCGGCCTCCAATAAAATTAGAGGATATCATCTATTTAGATATGCGCGATATGGGGCAGTGTTGGTCGCTCTGACAGCTGTACCGCGACGCACCACCGCCCAGTCGGAACTCCGAGCGACGTGCCAGGCGGCCAGGCCATCACCTGAGTACCAACCCAAATACATTCATTTTAGTCGACCTTGACTTATTTTTTGCCACCGGACGTAATTAACACATCCTCATAATTACAGGGTACCTATATCAAGACTGCTCCCGAAAATGAAGCTGGGTGGTAGTTTTAGTGACTTCAGATACAATGCAACTAAAATGTAGCCAAAAAAGTTTTTGTTATTTTTTCTATCGTCGTATTTTCTTTTATTGCCTTGAATGGCGAGATGCATGCCCTTCGCCTGATGGTAAACGACTCGACCGCTCACGAACAGTAGCAAAACCAAACACCTTGTATTCAAAGCAATGATTGGCATTCCACTGCGCTCGCCATTCTGAGACATAAGATGTTAAATCTCAATATGTCCAGTAGTTACTCTGGCTACAATGTCCTTCAACCCGAAACACAACAGTGCATTTAAACTGCTGTTTGGCGGGAAAAATAGACATTGCGGTGGTACCCACCCAGATGTGTGGTAAATACATAGATTTTTCTTAAATAATAGTATACACGCTTTTATTTGTAAATACGCTATGGTACGCAAAGCTTTAAATTATTATTTTAGCAAAAACTATGGATTTACCACCCAAACTCCATGATATTTAAAAAATGATAAAAAAAAATCGAAATTTTTAGTTACATTGTGTTTGTAGTCACGTAAACTACCACCCGGCTTCGTTTTCGGTAGCACTCTTGATATACCCGGTAGATGCAACTAATCGATAACATGAAAATGCAACATAAGTATGGGTAAAATATGTTTCAATTCTTACAGAAAAGAAATTGATTTACTTACCCTAAATATAACACTGTGTACAATATTTAGTGCAAAAATGTGTTTTCTGCGTTTTCTTTTTCAAGTATTTATATTCAAATATAAATAATGTGTCCTAAATATTAATACGTAAAATTGAAGAGTTTGTTTTTTGTTTAATTGTTTGATCGCACTAATTTTATGAACCACTGGTCTTAATCGAAAATATATCATTGTGTTAGATAGCCCATTCATCGAAGAAGGCTATACAGCTAGTACAATTGAACAATTGATATGATGATCCATAGGAAAGCTACAGGCTAAATAAAATCACGCCCGAACCAAATAGTTTTCTCCATTCATTTTTTTGACGCAATGTAAAGATATGGTACCTATTGTTTCCCGATCCACGTGTTCCCTCTTTCTATAATCCTGGGTCGTACCCCGTAGCGTGAAGAAGCAGCTCAATAATAATAATAAAACCAAAACACCGTCTGATGCCATTCGATCAATGATTTGAGAACTAAGGACAGGCCCTTCAGTACATTTAAGTTTCAAAAATACGACTGTGAAAATCTCTCGTTTTCTCTTCAGCTATAAGAAGTCCACTGCTGAACATAGACCTCAAGAATCTCCACATTGGCCTGTTGGAAGCGACCTGGAGTTTTGGAGTAAGAATAATATGTGAATGTATACAATCAATGTGTTTTGTAGAGCAGCTAGTAGGTGAGGGTATATGAGGTATAATGGCATGGAGTGCGTGTAGTGTCGTGTACAGTCGGTGTGTGTGTGTGTGTGTGTGTGTGTAGTGTGTATGTATGTGTGTAGTGTGTAGTGTGCAGGCGCAGGAGGCGCTGAGCCCGTGCGCGGCGAGCCGGCGGCGGCCAGGCCCGCGCTCCGCATTACCATAACACTTTTTATTGCGTTTCCACACGTTATTATAGATTTTTAACGTCTCAACAATGGTTCATGTGTATTTTTTGTACGTTTTGCTTTGTTAAAGCGGCCCTCGCTGTGGGAGTGTTAATGTGCCGCAAAATTTTGCAACAGCCGCGTCGACGCAAACTGAACCTTTTTATTTGCGCGTATTTCCACTTTCATATAACAATGTATTATGCAACGATAATATAAGGTGTTCATAAAGAGTGTCCACATTCTTAAAGCTAATCTCAATTCTTCTCTTCAAGATAGTTAAAAGGTAGGACGATGATTAGCAGTCCAGTAAAATATTAACATGATTCGTGGTCCAGTTAATTAGACGCTGGCTGTGTTCGGCATCGCAAACGCTAGATCATATTAGTAGCGAGTGTCGTCGGTGGTGTACATTTATGATGTCGTGAGGCTCGTTAGGTAGTGGGCTGGGTGCTGGGTGCTGGGCGCTGTTGCGCGGCGGCTGCGGTGCGCGTCACGCTGCTGCGCGGTGTCGATAAATCAAGCGCAGTTGTGTCGCGGCGCGGCGGCGCGGGCGGCGACCTGCAGCGCGCCGCGGGACGCTCGCACTACTGACATTTGCTCCGCGACTATTGATTACACCGTGTTTTGTCTCCGCCAGCTGACCCACTAGACGGCTGATGGATAACTTATGATCTGTGCCAGTAAAAGGAATTCGCTCGGAGCGACGCGACCTAGCCGCCTCGCTCGCGTACTTTCATGCGTAGTATGCGCATTGTTGCGATGCTCTTGTTATTCGATATTGAGAAGGGTGTATTATGTGAACGATTGTAACAGTCGTGGCGAGATCTGCCGGCACTTATTACTCGTCGGCACTCGCTTCTCAAGACAAACACGCATTTATCGGTAGCCCTGTATTTAATTGAAAACAGAATAAATGTATCCCGTCCGCTATCTAAATGCGTTTGTAACAAATTTGCAGTGTAGGCGGCGACGGTGCGGCGGTGCGGCGAGTCGGCGTGGTGTTGCGCCGGCGTGCGAGCACAGCGCGGCGCGGCGTGCAGCACCATGGCGCGGCGTGGCTGCACCGTCGTGGCGGCGAGCGGAGGTCGCTCGGCGATGTACTGCAATCCGGTCGCAGCGTCGGGGGCGAGAGGTGCGGGAGCACTGCCTCACCGGACGGCACATTTTTTTTGTAAATCCTCGTGTGTCTTTGATGCGGCGACGTCTTTGTGCTCGCCGCCGCGGCCGGACCCGCTCCCACTTAATTAATACGAGTGAACCCAACTCAGGAGCAAACAAATTTGCCTGCCTCCCGCGTCCCGCACCCCCGCGCGCGCCTTGCGCTCCTCCCCCCGCGCCCGCGTCGCTCCCGTCGGCCTGTGGACTCTGACCACTGCGAGACATTTAATTAAATTTATCGAGCTTATCTGCGGACATCACACGGCCTATGGGAATCGAATGCGAAAGCTCGACCGAGAACATTTTTGGGATTCTACGTAACTGTGAGAACCGGCGATCGTCGCGAGTCGCGATTAAATTACACGGAAAACGAATTTGTTTCTCGAAGTAAAGCGATGTCGGCGCAGATTGACGACACATGGGAACGGAACGGTGGCGGAGCGTGGCTGCGCCGAGTGCCGATACGCAGCGGGTATGAGCGGGCACTTGCCTACTCGTAGTTCGTACGCAGTGCGTGTTCGCGACAATATGGGCTATGCGAAGACGTGGTTCATGTCTAGAGGTCCCCGGTTCCACTCCTCATTATTATTATTTGATTATAGCGTTCATTCTCATTTTACTTAATTCATGTTCATTCATTTCATTAAGTAAAATGAGAATGAAATAATTGTGTGAATGTAAATCGGAATAAAAATTAATATGTGGTGGTAACTGATACTGTGTTTGAATCTGGGTAGCAGGGTGGCAGGGCGGCGGGACGTCGGGGTGGCGGGGACGCGGCGTGATTGAGCAGTTTCCCGCGTTGTCGTCATTTATCCTGTCCCTTGTCATTGTTCAATCATTTTTTAAAACTTTATAAGTGACAAATGATGGCGTGCTCGTTTTCGTACGGCACTGACGCCGCGGCCACAGTGCATGCTCACCGCCGTAGATCAATAAAAGAAAAAATTATGTAATTATATTTGTTGCTAGGAGCCGCCCGTCTCCAGCGGGGTTTAGATAATTTTTCAGTCCAGTCCACAACAGCATCATTCTATTTCGCATACTGTTTTATTTAAATTTAAACTCAATGTCAGTGCCGACCTCTAGACTACTTTTCCCGACCCGTCCTCTTATGTCCCGTCCTGTCTCGCCTCATTCTATTCCATGACTTAAAACATGTACTGTAAGGATGAGTCTTTGTAGAAATATGATAAAAATAATACCACACTACAGTACTCCTGTCCCCTTCTGTTGCATCCCATCTCTTGGACCTTAAACAAGTTACAAATGTATTTGAATGCACATCTCACGGGAATACAACATTTTTCGGGATATGAAGCCTACGTATTGATCCAGAGTGTCGAGTTCATACAGTATGAACGTAATAGAACTCGACTATTATGGTGTATGAATCCATACCTCATAATAGTTTATTGTATTTTTTTTTTGTGTGCAATAAAGTTTTATAAATAAATAATAGTTTTCCTTATATACCTTCCATGTACAGGCATCGATCAGTTACAAATCTATACTAATATTATAAAGCTGCAGAGTTTGTTTGTTTGTTTGTTTGAACGCGCTAATCTCTGGAACTACTGGTCCGATTTGAATGATTCTTTCAGTGTTGGGTAAGGTCATTTATCGGGGAATGCTATAGGCTATATATCATCACGCTATGACCTATAGGAGGAAAGCAGTAGTGATATTTCTAGCAAATACGAGGAAATTTTGTTCGTTTTTCGTGGTCCGATTGGTCGATATTCTAAACTTATAGTCAGAATTAAATATTTTGACCGCCATTTTAAAACGTGTATGCACCCGGGCGGAGCCGTAGGAGAGTAGACTCAGTTGCTTTAATAATCTCATAGATAGTCGGAGTAAAACCAAAAGCTTTGTCGATGATGGCTCTATACTTTTCGTTGCATCCGCTACTAGGACTACTAGGATTGCAATGCAATGCACTGATCGCAAGGCGCATTTTAGTGCCATGTGTTTCTACGAGTAGTATAAAACACGAAGAGTAGTGGTGCGTGGCGGTGCGTGTTTGGTTTGTGGTACTGTGGTAGTGGTGTGCGCGCATGCGCCGTGGCAGCGAGTCGCGAGTGTTCAAGATTGATGTCGGTGCGTGCGATACAGATCAGCGTGTTTTTGTGAGTGGCGCGGGTTTGGTTCCCAGGCGGGCAGGCGGCGCGCGCCGCGGGGTGTCCGTGGGCGACGCGCCGCGCGCACTGTCACCACGTCCAGCCTCACTGGCCGAGTGCACCGCGCTCTACCTTCTACCTACTACCTACTCAGTACTCATTAACCCACTGCTTTCGCTCAGTCATCCTTCAAGCACAACTTCTCATTTCGAGTTTACTAAATAAATTACTAATAGCTGTCGGATTTCACAACCAGTAAATGTAGTTTAGTACTGCATTATTTATACATGTATTTTGTTGGTAAGTCGTTTAAGAAATAAAGCAAATAAATTTAAAAATACTGAGAATATATGCTATAACATATTCGATTTTTTTATGTGAAACTTCTTTAGTATCATTGAAATAAAACTATTATTTACGGATTTTATCGCGAATTTAGTTTAATTTTTTACATTTTTAACTTCCCGACGTTTCGATCACTTTACAGCTTTCGTGGTCACGGGGCTTCTTTAGTATCGTTATGATTTGAAATGTTATGAAACGAACACCTTGTAATAACGTCTCAAAATCTTGAAAAAATATGAAATAAGACAGAATGAGTAGAGGATTATAGGAAACGCTGTATACTTGAAGATATGATACCGGGTATATCAAGACTGCTACCGAAAACGAAGCCAGGTGGTAGTTTTAGTGACTACAAACACAATGCAACTAAAAATTTCGCAAAGAAATGCAACAATTTTGTTTTATCATTTTTTAAATATCATCATTTTTGGGTGATAAATCCATAGTTTTTGCTAAAATAATAATTTAAACTCTTTTATACCTTAGAGTCTTTATAAATAAAATGTTTTTACCACCAACATTTTTTAGGAAAAAAATGTATTTACCACCAAAATAGGACCAAATGAAAAAAAAAGTTGAAAATAATCGTCGCTTTTTTTGCAACTTTTTCTGATGCATTGTGTCTGAAGTCGCTTAAACTACCACCCAGCTTCGTTTTCGGTAGCAGTCTTGATATACCCTGTATATTATAATTTTCTCGTAGGCTATAAATGGACATAATAGGATTTACGTGTGCTATTTGCATGAATAGGTTTGTTTCTTTTTGGTGCTCCTTTCAATATCTATATTTAACTCATCCTCTCGTAGGGTACTTTTCCGAGGTTTCATTTCTGGCGCGTGTGAATTTCATTTCCGTTATAATTTTTTTATTGCATAGTTTCGGCAAACGAGCACACAGGTCACCTGTTGGTAAGTGAACACTGCCGCACATGGAAACCCATAACGCTTGGATCATGAATGTGTTCCCGACCCAAAAAACGGGAGAGAAGCGGGAAGGGTAAAGGGTGGGATGAGGGAATGGGCATTATTGGGCATCCGGAAACCTTCAAGAACCCTTCATGTGCGACAACAGCATAGCTCTACCAATTTTTAAAATTAACTTTTATCATGTAGATATTTTACTTAGCAACACAATAATTAGTATTTTTTCCAAGGTTGGCTGGAGTGATCCCGCTGTAACTACCAGTGTTAATGCATAAGTATAAGTGGTGCGAAGCTTGTAGTGTTTGTTTCACAATATTCTGGTTCACTTGCAAGTGGTTGGTAAGTTGGTAGTAGAGAGCAGAGGGTGTGCAGTGTGTCGCACGTGGCCCGCGTGTAATCGCTCCGACACACCAGTAATCGCTTTATTGCACTGTCTCGCTGATCTCCGACAATATGGTTAATTGTAGGCACGCGCCGCCCTGCGCCCTGCGCCCTGCCCCGTGCAATATTGCGCTGCAAACATTCAATTACTTCGCGTCGAGTGGATCGGCGGGGTATTAAAACTTAATAAAACACTTGACCCTTCGTATCTCCGATGCGACGTGCGCTCTGTTTGATTTATTATTTTTTTATTTAAAGCTAAGCTTAATATTGCATTAAATTAGTGTTGAGCATGTTTGTTATATGTGTGTATTATGATTCATTCGGTATTAGTAAACATAAAGATAACATAAAATCTATTGACATGTGCTGAAGTTTGGACTTGCATTATTGTAAATAAGATTTTTAACATATCTAATTAACGCATTATTTTTTCTATGTTTTATAATACAAACATCGGGAATTTGCACTCGTTACCTAATAGTATTAACATATCCAATGTAGGTAATGTAAAAATGTGAGGACAGAAAAACCTATTTTTAATTTTTTGACAAGTATTGCTTGGGATGCCGCGATATCGTACACGATCTTGTGCTTTGAGGTACCGCACACCATTTGTAACTAATTATTTCTAATAAATTAAAGTAAAAATCATATCTAACACTACGATCTAACAACATTTTACACTCTGTGGCTTATTTTTGAATGTTTATTTGCGACTGTTTGCGACTGAGAGACAGAATATAATAATAAGACACCACATTATCCGACAGAGCATTTTGACAGTCCAAACGATCAGTGCATTTTGTAATTTTATTTATAAATGGAATAGTAATAACAATTTGAAATAACCTTTATTTTTAAGGTCTGTAGACCCTAATTAATAAGGTGTACAGACCTACATTGGAGAGGGTTTCCAAAATCTAGTCATATTTGACTACATCCTGGAAACGTAACCCGTGCCTCTGAAGCGTGATCCAGGGCCAGTCTTTGCGTACGTAACAAGAATTACGCAGTTTTAAAAAAATCCTGTGTATTTACTTCTGCAGTCAATGATAATGGTGTTAAAACATTCATATTGTCAGACGGTATATCGTTAAATCCGCGAAGTAACATTTCCGACGTATTTGAGTGAAATGTTGAAACGCTTACAATGAACATGACATACTTTTGTAATAAGTCGGTGGTGGTTTTGTCTTATTTGTGTGGTGTCGGGAGACGAGGGCGCGCCGCCACCTGCCGCCCCCCGCCGCCCGCCGCGCCGCGCCCTGTCGACGCGGAATGATGTCGTGGAGACGCTTTTCATTAATACAATCGACGGCTCGCGCTCCATTTCACGCACTCTTGCACCGTGTCTCCGGCGTTTTTCATCTGCTCAGCGAAAGCTACCGCACCACTTCCGCTCGTTGAGCACAGTGCGACACAGCGGCACGGTGCGGCGCTGGCGGGCGCGGGCCCCCAGCGTCGCGTCGCGGCGGCGGCTCATTGTCGTCGCTCATTATCTAATAATGTCGCATTGTTGACGACGCTCAACCAGATGTCAAGCGAGATTGACATTCAACTTTCCATTTTGTTGCCTCACAAAGAAAACGTTCGAGCCGGTATTACTTAAACGTGCTCGAGCCAAGACGATGAATGATGTTACACATTCTTGATTGTAATATCTTTAATAAGATTTCCGGTTGTCTCATTGTGCACCGCGTAACTACCGGACCGTACACCAATGAATTAGAGCTGCGCAAGTGTGAGTACCTACATGTTTGACGCACGGACGGACGGTCGTAGATATGATTAATACTGCACTTAGAGATGGCAGCGAGATAAAATCGAGATCACGGAAGGGGAGTGCGGCCGCTCGCTCCTTAGATTAATGACGAGCGCGAACAAAACAACTGGTCCGTGCCGCGGAGCCGACGCTGGGCCCGCCGTGTGCTGCGTCGTGTACATGCCGCTGGGGAAGCAACGGAAACACACGCACACACACTCGCAACACGCATATATGAATTCCTCTAGTCTTAAATAGGTTACAAAAAATAACACCCTCGAGACGTTTAAGGAAGTCGCCGAGTATCTTAATTATGAGAAGTTAGTTAATTTTCTGTTAACAAAACAGTAGGCGGCAAAAACCATAATTAGGTCACAAAACCATTAACAGGGAAGTGGGTGATGCCAGCTGCCACCTGATCGGGGGTCGGGCGCGCGCAAAAAATATCACGCTTGGGTACAACGCACGGCGCACGAAAACTCTACGTGGTCCACGGCCTGAAACCAAAATGCGAGGTCGGTGCTGGCGACCACGTCGGAATGCGACACGACTCTACCACGTGCAAGAATACCAACTATACTTCTATTACTCCGTGCGATCTATGTAATTAATGATCCTGAATTAATAACAAATATAATTAAATATAATAAATAAATAATAAATAAATCAATATAAATTAATCTATTTCATTCTTAAAGTCCAACACAGTTACAACACAGTTACGAGTCGGCTACATACATCGCTAGTTCAGGAGTGCCACAGGGGTCCCACTTGGGTCCTTGGTTATTAAACGTACTTATCAACGACATAACAGATTATATTAAACATAGCCAAATGTTTATTTTCGCTGATGATCTTAAAATATACAAGGCCATCAAGTTACCAGAAGACAGCTTATTACTTCAAAATGATCCAGATAATTTAGCAGTTTGGTGTTCTAAGAACAATTTAACATTAAACTATTCTAAATGTCATCACATCAATTTCTCTAGGAAACATAATAACTATCCCACAGTATATAACATAAATGACATACCCTTGCAAGACACCAATACAATACGCGACTTAGGGGTTATCTTTGATGGGAAGTTAACAATTCTTCCCCATATAGACGAAATTATTTGTAAGACGTCCAAAATGTTTGCATTTGTATTGAGAAACGGCAAGATATTTAAAAATTCACACACGAAAATAGTACTCTACAACACTTATGTCCGATCTATATTAGAATATTGTAGTGTTGTCTGGTCTTCACATTATAATGTATACTTCAGCTACGAATTGAACGCATCCAAAAAAGATTTACGAGACATCTTGCATATCACAGTAGAGTTAAAAAAAATACCATGTCTTATACAGAGAGGCTCAACTACTTCAATATGATAAGCTTAAATGACAGGAGGAAACTTCTTGACATTTACTGGTGGTAGGTCTCTCATATGTGAGAGGCTGCCTGGGTGGGTACCACCGCAATGTCTATTTCTCCCGTCAAACAGCAGTTTAAATGCACTGTTGTGTTTCGGATTGAAGGACATTGTAGCCAGAGTAACTACTGGACATATTGAGACTTAACATCTTGTGTCTCAGGATGGCGAGCGCAGTGGAATGCCAAGCATTGCTTTGTAAATCAAGGTGTTGTTTGGTTTTGCTACTGTTCATGAGCGGTCGCATCGCTTACCATCAGGCGAACGGCATGCTCGTCTCGCCATTCAAAGCAATAAAAAAAAAAAAATGAAATGTTTATATAAAACTCTAAGAAACCATGATGACTGCCCACTACTACTAGAGTTGGTGAATCTGCGCGTCCCTAGCCGTTTGCCGCGGCGGCCTCTGGATCTGTTGTATCCACGGGGGGCAAGAACTAAACTTGGATTTAACTCCGCACTACCGAGGCTTTCACGCACACACAACTCTCTAGGACAGTCCGTCGATATTTTTGGCAGTTCCTTAAAATGCTTTGAAACTGAAGTCTTAAAAGCTTTGAAAAGTAATATTTAAATTCTTACAGTTGCAAACTTTTGCATTATTGTTCTATCTACTAAGTTCATTTTAGTTCAAGCTTTTACAGTGATAAATTTATATGTATCCCTATTTATGGCTAGTAGTTCGAGCCGTAAATATTTCTATGTTTTTCTTTAAATTTAATGTTATGTTTACTTTTTTGCTATTTTTTCCTAAATAATGCATGCAGTGGCAACTAAAGGTAATGCATTTAGTTTATTGTTGTTTTTTTTTAAATTTAATTATTGTAATATAATGTTATTACCACTGTTTGTCCTTAAATAATAAAAATAAATAAAAATAAAACATAGGTGTAGTTCTATCTGCTATCACCATATTAACACGATGAAGATTTCTATAGTTTAGGTTCAGAAAGTTAATTTGTTTTGAAACCCTTTCAAAGCAGCTCTCGGTCGCAGAGCATCTCTGAGCACAATAGGGGCTGAGTACCGGCTGATCCAGCACAGTATCTACAGTAGGTACTGTATGGTCTAAGTCCAGCACCACACACCTTATAGTTTGTTTTATGATATAAAGGATAACACTTGCTTGATATAGAAAAAGTTTACTGATGATAACTTAAAGCACTACTGATGATAATGATAAAATGATGTATGATTTGATAGGAGCACGCGCGGCGTGATGCTCAACGGAACGCGAACGCTAACGCACTAATTCGGCAATTAATAATTTTATGTTAATAGAGTAAAATGCTGACCGCGCCGATTTGTACGGTTGCACCGTACATGCTCCCGGGCTAGAAAATGAGGAATGCGTGGTTAATATGAAAGTTTGATACAAGGATGATATACAATATTGATTTATAAAAACTAAGGGTTAGTAAATGATAACAAATGATACCCGACATTCAATTAGAATCGAATTCCTTAAAACTAACACTTTTGCTCACTATTGGCGATGTAGCCTTATCGACACTTGCACTAATTGTATTATCACTCACTACACTGATAACACTTTCACTATCGCCGTGATGCCTGGAGACGGTTACACCCGGCTGCACCGCTGGACCCTCGGAACTCTTCTTTTGTCGATATTTCCGGAACCGCCTCAATGCAAGTGTTATTCCAATCAATGCTACTATTACCAAAATAACGTATGTCATGGTGTAATGATGAATATCGTGGTCGGATATTCTATTTATAATTGGTACTTGCTGTTTCATAATTTGGACTTGATCTTCAATAAATAAAAGTCTCTTGTGGGTTTCGGCATTATTTGTGTCATTAAGTACATTCATTTTGATATCAGGTAAAGATATGTTAATTATGTGGTTAATCTGATTTATATCTGGTGTTAGAATATCTGGTTCTAGGACCGTTTTTGATTGACCTTGATGATGTGTAAAGATGCTATATTCGTTAGATTTAATGAGACAACCATGACCTACAGTCAACAACCCGACATTTGTAAGGTGTAATCTAGTAACTTGATCTCCACATATTACATTCATGCGGCACTCACTACAACAGAAATACAAATATGATCCCGATTTATGTAGTGCCGTCATTCTCTCATTACACGTTTTCTCAGTAGTAGCACATCCAGACGCCTCTATCTCTGTCTTGCACATAGCTGCGTCGTCGGTCATACGATACTCTGGAGTCTTTATATGACATAATAATCTTTCAATTCCTAAGTTGAAACATGTTGAAACATCGTAGTCAGTCATTGATAAATAAGTGCCTCCTTTTAAACTAATAGCTGCGTACTCCGAAATAGGTAAAACATGAATCATCTTCTGATTACCAACTTTATGTGGAATAGGTATCATATGGAATATTTCAAAACTGTCTCGACCTAATAGTGGTATTTTTATCTCGAATAAAATATATTGCTTCATGATTCTTGTCCGTATCTTCATAAGGTTATATATTTCTGCGAAGTCAGTATTTCCCACTGGCAAAGAGTAATCTTCCGGCACTTGCCCAGATATGATGTTTAATTCATGCCATAATTGATCCGGTGATATGAGATGAAAATTGACTTTTCCATTGTAAATGTTAGTAACAGTATTTAACAGATTATTCTGTATATGCTTCAAGTTATTCAAAATATCGTTTGCTATAAACGACGTCATAGTAAAGTCACTTATCAATGAATTGTCCTGCAATTTATCCTTTAGAATAGTAACAGAATTTTCTATTCCCAACAATTTTTGATGAATTAATTTGTGATGTTTCTCTATAACCGTTTCCATTCTTTTGAGTAAATTTGATTCTGCTTCCATCACTGACGTCTGATTTTTCCACAGTAAAGCCAAATGATCCTGATTCCCTTTAATTAGATCAATATCTTGTTCATACTTCTGTGCAAAACGCTCATCCAATACACCGAATAAACTATTGGCAAGGTATCCTACTCCATTAATAAGACCGCGGCGCGTACGCGCGCGCGCCTTCAGTTGTTGACTTAACAACATTTGATTGTTATGTTGTAGTTCCATATGATCGTGACGTAAGAATGATAAAACGTCACTGCAATGTGAGCCTCCCTTTATATTAGCACAAATATGATCCAAATATTTTAGATATTTGTCGAATGTCTTAAATCCAGTCCAGTACGGATCCATATTATAGTATACAATAAGAGTCCAGTCATCTTTGATAATTTGCATGTTGTTTATTTTGTCGAAATATATTGCTTGATTTGACTGCAGTTTTGTGATATTATATGCTCCGCGGGTATCTGATATAAATACTATTAGAAACATAAATAAATACATAAATGAAGTCAAGCTAAATCCCTTGATCTTTGTTGATTTGGTCTTGCTTTTCTCAACTCTTTTTGGCACTGCGTCATTCTTTGGTTGATCTTTATTTTCATGACTCGTGGGCAAAATAGATAACTTAATGACAGGTCTTTTAAATATGCCGTTCTTGGTTTTAACTGATACAACTCTAACATAGCCATCCTTGCCGGGATGTAAATCGACAACTCGTCCTAACGCCCACTTTCCAGGTGGTAAATGTGCATCATGTATTATGACGATGTCATCTATGTTGATGTTAGCTTGTGGTGTTTGCCATTTGCTCCTAGACGACAGCTGACTCAAATATTCTGCGCGCCATCTCTTCCAGGTGTCTTGGAAGATCTTCTCTGTTAGTTGCCATCGGGTTCTAGCGTCTCTTTCTGTTCTGATGATAGTCAACTGTGGGCCACTTGCCAAAAAATGTGATGGTGTTAAATAATTGATGTCATCTGGGTCTTCAGATATAGCGCAAAGTGGTCTAGTGTTGAGACAAGCTTCCAATTGTGATAATACCGTTGAAAATTCTTCGTATGTAAGCTTTTGATCACCTACTACTCTTTTTAAATGGTACTTCATACTTCTTACTGCTGCCTCCCAAAGTCCTCCCGCGCTCGGCCAAGAAGGAGCATTGAAATGCCATTCTATTTTCATTTCACTTATTTCTGTATAGAAGTCATTTGATAGTATTGATGCTATATCGAATTCCTTAGATATTATTTTGTTAGCTCCGACAAAATTGGTCCCGTTGTCACTGTAAAGATGACGCGGGGAGCCTCTCCTGGCGGCTAATCTCCTGAGGGCTGCTAAAAATGAAGATGATGATAAATCTGACACAAGCTCCAAGTGTACAGCCTTCGTTACCATGCAGACGAAGACTGCCACATAGCCTTTGGAACATTTAATCCCTCGACCTTTGCTAGATTTTATGTCTATGCATCCAGTGTAATCCACGCCTGTATGGTAAAAGGGTCTGGTGGGATTCGTCCTGGCTTCGGGTAAGTCTCCCATCAGCTGAGTGCATTTGTTTGGATTATGCCTTTTGCATAGAACACATAGTCTTAGGCGTTTTTTAACTGCTCGATTCCCTCCTATCAGCCAGTACTCTTGTCTGAGCCATGATAATGTAAGACGAGCTCCTCCGTGGAAAGTTGATCGGTGCGCAAGGTCAATCAATAGATCCGTAAGACGACCATTGTGCGGAATGATTATTGGATATTTCATGCTATCACTGATATTGCTATTTCGGAGTCGACCACCCACTCGCAGTAGACCTTGACTATCCAGAAACAGATTTAAACTGATTAACTTGCTACTTGATTTAACATTGCTTTTACTTTCAAGGTCATTGATATCTTCCGAAAATTCTGTTAACTGTACTTGTCTTATGATTTTTGGTTTTGCTGTTTGTAAGTCTGCAACTGTTAAATATGATGGTTCCGTTTTATTTCTTGTTAATGCTCGTATTATCCATGCCAAAACACGCGTTGCTCGAGTAAAACTGCTGTGCTTGCTGATGATTGCTATAATTATACTGGACGATGCGTCATTTGTTGTCGACACATATGACTGTTTAATATCTAAGTTTGTATTATATATTGTTTGAACTGATTTGTTTAAATATTTTGATGAAGATAACCAGCTAGGTCCGCTCCACCATAAAGCGTGTTCTTTCAGTTGCTTTACGGTCAGTCCGCGGCTGGCACAGTCAGCAGGGTTTTCATCCGATTTGATGTAACGCCAACATGAACTACTCATAATTTCGGTAATCTTCTTAACGCGGTTGGCAACAAAGGGTTTCCATCGATTTGGCTCCCCTTGCAGCCAACCAAGTACTGCTGTCGAATCACACCAACCGTAAATTTCTGTTTTATGTGACTCAAAACTTTGTAGCACCTTAGACATTAATTTTGACAATAAATATGCTCCACTTAATTCCAATCTAGGTAGTGATATACCGTCGTTTGATTTGCTGACTGGTACTAATTTTGTTTTGGCTGCTAATAATGTTACAACGCCTTTGTCATTTTGCTGTATTCTGGAATACACGACGCACGCATATGCTTTTGTAGATGCGTCGCAAAAACCATGGAGTTGGATGCAGTCGTGCTTGCCACTTCCTATCCATCTCGGTATTGCGACTTGATTGATATTAATGATTTCTGCTCTTAACTTCAACCATTCCTTGTGTAAAAAGTCCGGAATATTTTCATCCCAACGCAGTTTGATTAACCACACACTTTGGAAAAGTAGTTTACATTTCAGAGTAACAGGAGCCAAACAGCCTAATGGATCGAAGATTTTGGATATTTCAGCCAATAGTTTTCTTTTCGTTAGAAGATTCGCTGATTTTTCTGAAATCTTACACTCAAATGTAAATATATCTAATTTTGCCCTCCATTTTAATCCCAATGTTTTGGTGGAATCTTGATATTTAAAGTCGAATGTTCCTTGATTAACTGAAGTGTCAAAGTTCTCTAACAGTTTTAAATCATTGGACGACCATTTTCGAAGATTAAATCCACCAGTCTTAAGTAGTGATATTAAGTTCGCTTGTAACTGTTCCGCAGAGGTGATATCAAACTCTCCGCTTAAAAGATCGTCCATATAAAATTGTTCTTCTAAGACCCTTGCTGCATTAGGAAAATGATGACGCTCGTCTGTTGCCAGCCGTTTGAGTGTCATCATGGCTAAGAAAGGCGCCGATTTAGTACCGTAAGTGACGGTAGCCAATTGATAGTCTTGTAAGGTTTGGTCAGGTGAATCCCGCCACACGATTTGCTGATAATGCTTATCATCTGGATGTATCATGATCTGCCGAAACATCTTTTCTATGTCGGCTGTGAATACATATGGATAAAGCCTCCACTTCAATATTAAAGATAGTAAATCCTTTTGCAGGTTTGGGCCACGATACATAACATCGTTTAAACTAAAACCTGTCGTAGTTTTTTGTGACGCATTGAATACGACGCGCAGTGATGTAGTTGTCGACTCAGCACGCTGCACACAGTGGTGTGGTAAATAATATGTGCGCGTGTTGGCTACACGTGCGCGATGCATGTGTCCTAAATTAATATATTCATTGATAAACGCCTTATATTCGCTGGCCATCTTTTGCTGTTTATCAAACTTATGCTCCAATTGATGGAATTGAGCAACAGCTTTTGGTCTTGACAGCCCCAGCTTCTCATGTGCGTCCGAATGCATGGGCAAACGTACAACGTATCTTCCGTCTGGTAGACGTATCGTTGAAGATTCATACAACTGCACACATTGATGGTCTTCTGTTGACATATTGATATCCTCTGCAACATCCTCGATAGTCCAAAACTTCTGAATATCTTCAATGTTGATTTTAACTACATTGCATTGGTAAGATTTTACACTGCCGCATAATATCCACCCAAACCGAGTTTGTTGTGCGACCGGCATAGCATCAGAGTCCTTAATAATGCCTGCTTGTAGTATAGATGAATATATATCCACACCCAATAGAATATCAATAGGTGTGCTGATGTAAAATTCAGGATCTGCTAACTGTAAATTCTCTATGTACGACCATGAAGGTTTGGCAAATGATTTATTGGGCAAGTTGTTAACCAAATGATTCATGACAAATGCGTCTGTATGTAATGTATAATTGTTGTCGTGTATTGATGACAGTGTGATAGTGATGACGCCTTTGCAATTACTTTCGCGTGCTCCGACCCCAAAAATAATTCACTTACAGTGTCTCCGGGGCAGTCTCGACCGCTGCGCTGTATTTTCGGATATTAATGTGGTCTGCGATCCTTGATCAATCAAGGCACGCATAGTTTGATAAGTCCCGTCTGCTGCTTGTATTTTAACTTGGGCAGTTGCTAACAAAGTTTCACCCGAATTTTCCATTAAAGTGTTCGTACTGTTTTCTGGATGTTTCGGCAATCTTTTGTCCACGTGCGAAACAGCGTTATTGGTTGATGACGTTCCGTGCGTTATACCTAAAGTATCATGTAACAGCGTGTTATGATCGCCCTGGCATTTTCGACATCTTTTGTTGGAATAACATTTATTACCATTATGATTATATAGGCAATTCTTGCATAGTGATAATTTGTTTACAGTTTTTTGCTTCATATCCGGTGAATATTGCAAAAACGTATTGCAATGGAAAATTCCGTGGTCTAACTTGCAAACAGGACATTTATGTGTATTAAATATTTTGTTTGGGTTATTCTTTTGCTTCTGATTTATGTTAAATGATTTAAAAAAATGTGATTTTTCCATTTTGATCGATGTGGGTGTATCTTGTTGATAGTATGATTTCCCATCTTGTTTGCGTTTAGATGATTCCAGTGAAGTGAACTTGCCCTCCAGGAACCTCATAAAGCCCTCTAATGATGGCAAGTCCCTGGGATTGTTAAGCGATTCAATGTAATCATTATGAGTGTAGACATCTAATTTTTGACTTAAAATGTAGACAATGATGGGATCCCAAGTGCTGATGTCTACGCCTAAGTTTTTGACGGCATTAAGACATTCATTCGATGTGTCATGAATTTTCTTAATTGCTGCTGCTGATTGATGTTGTAACGTAGGGAGGCCGAAAAGTATTGACATATGAGAATTGAAAATAAGTTTCTTATTATTGAAACGATGATTTAAAATATCCCAACTGACATCATAATTCTCAGAACTGATGTGCAAATGTTGGATTAGTTTTTCGGCTTCACCCCTCAACTTACTTTTTAGAAACTGCATTTTTTGTGCTTTCGACAGTGAATTGTTATTGTGAATAGTTTCCAAAAATAAATCCTTGAACGAGACCCATGAATGATAATTACCGCTAAATGTAGGAATATCCATAACCGGTGTTGATTTTTCGCGATAACTTTGGGACCACATCTTACTATTGATACCTTTTTTAATATTATAATAAATCTGCTCGTAATTTGAATACGCATTTTCATACTCTTGATTTGTTTCCTCTAACTCACTATCCAATTCCCAATGAAGGGAATCAACGACTGACCAACGTGCTTGAATCATGCTTAACATATCTTCTAACTCCCACTTCTCTGCTACAGAATCTAGGTTTATCATGGAGACAGCACGTTGAAAAGCCCTAAAATTGCTTTTTTGCTTACGTAGTAAGTCTTCCGTTTTAGAATGAGTACCTCGTGACTGAGGCGTTGGAAATTGAAGACTAGTTCCTGGCACTGATATCGGAGTTGCCGGCTTTAATATTGGAGTTGTGGGCCTTGATTCAGCATGATAGTTTTCGATCACCGATTTGACTATCTCATATCTATCTTTTGCAAGGTCATATTGATTGTTTGTAAAATAAACATGTCCCTTAACACCAAAACCACATAATTGAACATGATTAGCTTGGAACTCCTTCCAATAATTTTCCAACGTCTCCAACCTACGCCTGATATAATCTTTAGACTTTCTCTCTGCACCGTCCTTTTTAAAGTTGGTGTAGAGTTGCTCAATGCCTGCTAACAGTTGTTGCTGATTTGCTACTATAGCTTCCATGATGTATTGATGATAATGAAAATCAGAAAGATCTTACTTGATTGATTGATGCTCGTGCTCAAGACGAAGAGACGACGAAGAGACTGTCGAATCCAACTGCACTGACGAATTCTCGAAGGACCAAAAAGGATGTATGGTCTAAGTCCAGCACCACACACCTTATAGTTTGTTTTATGATATAAAGGATAACACTTGCTTGATATAGAAAAAGTTTATTGATGATAACTTAAAGCACTACTGATGATAATGATAAAATGATGTATGATTTGATAGGAGCACGCGCGGCGTGATGCTCAACGGAACGCGAACGCTAACGCACTAATTCGGCAATTAATAATTTTATGTTAATAGAGTAAAATGCTGACCGCGCCGATTTGTACGGTTGCACCGTACAGGTACACTACTTTTCTCGAAAACATTTTGTACAAGTTCTGTCCAATGTCTTGAAAGTACGCAAACCTCATAGATAATAACATTTCATTGCTACGAAGTGCGATGGAGCACCGTATAATCTCTTATCTTTTTTGATTCAGTAGGTCCGGCAAACCAGCAACCTAGTACTTGATAGTAACTGATTACTATTGGCTATCAACATCTACAACGCTTGGATCATACAGTTGCTGGCCCATCAAATCAGGAAAGAAAAAGGATGGGAATAGGAGCCCTTGTATTGGGCATCCGGCAATCTCTCCCATCATACAAAACTCATCGAATGACGATGTATAAAAAGTATTAAATTGTGCGATTGGGAACCGCACCGCCACTTGCGGAGCATGTGTCGTGCAGTCGCGGGCTGCAATCTTTGAGGATTCCTCTTCAGTTATGCTTTTGCATTGTCCTTTAAACATAGAATATTTATGAAAGGTAAAAATGGACGAATAGTTAATCACATGTTTGATTCGTTGTTTCTTAAAATACGTTATTTTTATATTATACAGGTATCGTAAACAGAAGACTACAAGCTTGCAAAGACTGATTTAAAACACAAAATAATATTAAACAGTCGGTGGGCATAAGTTTTATCTTAGGTAAGAATGTCTACACATTCTTACCTAAGATAAAACTTATGCCCACATGCCTACGCATGTAGGTATTGGCGTGTAGGTAATGGCTGTCCTCCGAGAGAAGCGCAGCCGGTGTGGCGCGAGAGCGTGGAGGCTGATGCGAAGCGTGCGGTATATGGAGCCAGCCGCTCACTCGGAATGCGTTTAAAACATCCTCACATGTAAACTACGCCATAAAGATTCCAGTAGAAGTGATTATGACACAGGTCGGCTACTGAATCAGTGGCTGCAGTGTCGCGGCGCGGGGTGCGCGCGGGCCGGGGCTCGCTGCTCCTCACGATCTTATCTTTACAAACGAGTTTCCCTCAAAGTATCAAATGTGTTTTTATTGTATTTTAATGTTATCAAAGACACGCCGGTCAAGTTATTTTATTGAAGTTCCCAACAGATTATAAATTCCGTGAGATCGGTCGCTGTGCCAGATGCTGAGGTTTTGGTTGATTGTATTATGTATATAGGTATTACGCCGCGGTACACTCTTCCTTATCCAACTTCAATAATAAATAAAATAAACAAATAATACACCCAACACAACATACATAGTCCTGACCCCATACTAAGATCGAGTCTTGTGTCGTAGGCATCAACAACTACGAGAGACTTTTCGGTCTCACAAACACTTAGACCTGAAATAAATATCTACCTGTGGTTCACACAAATCTTTGTTTTGGTGCGGGGATCGAACCCACGGCCCTCGTTTTACAGCCAGCGTCTAACCAACTGCGCCACGGAGGCTGTCAATAAAAAATCAGTCTGGATTTAGAGTCCAGTAATCTAGTGTTTGTGATATCAGAGTACCTATTTACCTATTATTTTGATTAATAACAATAAAAACTGAAGCTATTATTAATACGAGTGCGTGGTAGCCTGTTGGTAACGGACCAGATGCGACTGCTTACATGTTCACAGTGGTGGAGGGTTCAAACTCGGGGCACACCTCTGACTATTCGGATTCATGTGTTTTTAGTCAATCACCATGCACTATATCAGTGAAGGAAACATAAGGAGGAAATCAGCATAACATAGCAATTTGTAAGAATTTCTATGGTGTGTGAAGCCGCCAACCGCCAACCACTAGGCTGGCAAACAGGACTATATGGCCTAACCCCTTTCTTTTTTAATTATAGAGGCCCGTGCCCTGCAGTGGGACATATATGGGCTGATACAAATACATGTACTATTAATACGAGTGCACCGGACTCGTCGGCCGCCTGAGATACGGTCCGCGCATGGAGGCAAACACGCACCGCCTTCACAATGCACGTGCTTTATTCTTATAAATTTCGAAATATCGCAGTTTACACAGACTAAAGGACTCAGTCTCAGTCGTGTTGGTAGAGGAACTAATAAAACTAAAATTTTTTTGCTTGTTTAGTTTATTTATCGTTTCTATCCATACACACACACACATACTCACGTCAGCTGCGTGGCTAGTGTAGTTAGAGGTGGTACTAGTTCCACAAGTTCGTCGAACTTTTATTTCCGCCTCAAATGTGTAATTCTAACGAACCTATCGCCATTTTTGGAAATCTGATGAGCCGCTCTTCGTGCGCCATACCCGCTGCCACTACGCTGATGAATTATCATATCATCCTCCTCTCTGCCTTCCAAATAAGTTGTTCCAAAGACAAAATTTCAAAGTATTACATTTTTGAATCATGATATCCTCGTCAAATCATTGTCTAATTATATTATTCTTTTTCGTTTCTTCTTCGAAGGTTTTAATGTGCTCAATAAATGAATAAATCTATCTAAAGCTAGTCTGAGGTAACAAACTGATTCTTTTTCGTACTTATGTCAGCCGACATGTTTTTCTATGCATACCTCAATAAATATGCAAAACCAAAAGTGAGGTTACTATCGAAGCGCTCACTCCGAGTATAACATGTGCGTTGTGGAGGTGGAACGCGCGCATTGTTCGCGCCGCGCCGCGCCGGCCCTAGGCCGCCCATGACACGGAACAATATTAATTTGGTTTTATGACATGCCAAATTGCTCTCAATAAATTGTGCATTGAGTTACCGTGTGGGGGCAGTGTGCGGGGGTGGAGGGGGTGGCGCACGTGCACACCGTTATTAAACTTTTCATTACCCGCACACACTCCGGCCGGGAGCCGAGCTGACCCGCACTTGTTCCTGCGCGGCCAGGGCTGCGTCGCGCACCGCCGCCACCACCACATCACCGTCACATACAAACGGACACATTCATGTTCTTGTCCTAACCTAACCAACATTTTGGTTTATTGTCAAAGTTATTGAAATTAAATTATATTATGACATACACAAAATTACGACAGTGTGTACAGTTCGTTTTGAATTTTAAAAATGTTTTTGTATAGCCTCTACACTAGAAATTAGAATAACATTACAATAAAAATATTTAATTACAGAGTGCAGCGCGTGGCAGCCCTGCGCGTCCTCGCCCCCTGTGCAAGGGTAGATCACGGCTCATAGAGCGGCTCCGCTAATTCGCTATACACAACATTATTTGATTTTTAATTCGGCTCGGCGCAAGTGGAATGTGCTTATTGAGTCAGTGGAGTGTTCCGAGCTCCCCCGGCACGGCTGCCTTTCATTTGCACTCGCAATTATTTCCCAAACAGATCAAAACAGACGGGTGCCGCGCTGTGCCGAGCAAGTGGCCATCAGAGAGCCGGCCGCGGAGCCCCGCTAGACGCTCCCGGGTGGCGCGGGGTGGTGCGGGGCGGCGGCGGGTGACACGCGTGGAATTGCAAGCGCGCGCGGCACGCTGGCGCGGGGGTGCGGCGGGGGTGTGCGGGGGTCGCTCGCCTGCGATATATCTGAGCGTGTAATATCGCGTTTTATTAGTTTTTCGCGGCGACAGCGATGCCCCGACGAGCCGCATATTTGCTTTGATGATCGGGCGGAGCGCGACCCTCCCTGTCATTGTTCTTCCAGCCACGCTTCTATTATGTTCTTTATGTTACAAATTGAACGACAAACGAGCTAATGTCGCGTGTACTCATTCCTGTCGAGGCTCACCGGTCGCCGGCATCCCGATCGCGCTCACAATTAACGCTGTCATCCCGCTGTTTGGCAAATTTCTAATTGAAACCGTAAATTTTGTGGATGGTTGGCGCGTGATGTCACGTGATGGAGTGCGCTCGCGTGACGGCGGCGGGGCGCGGCGGTGCAGGGCGGGGCGCGCGCGGGGCGAGAAGCGCTCGCGAGGCCACAATGGAATTGTTGGCGACGCTCCAGATCGCTTGGCGCTCGGCGATGCACTCCAAGCATCCACTTAGAACGAAAAATTGACCACAAAAGTGCGTCGATAGTCAACCACGTCATTGGCACTCGCATGGCGACGCCGCGGCACCATTAGCTAACGACGAAACGCGCGTGGGAATCGGCTCGTTTCCTACAACTGAGGGTACTTACATATATCGATAGGCGGCCAACGGTTCCGAGAAGGAGACGGTTATGTGGTCGTGAGGCCAGTTAGCCAGCAGGCGAAGCAGTGGGCTGATGGCGAGGTGGTGCGCGCCACCAGCAATTCCGCGAAGCAGATGAAACAGCGCCGCGTCGACGACGACTAGCCGCTAGCGGTTAGCGTCACTCACGCGTCTATAAATCTGTCCCGGCCGCGGCGGCGAGCGGCGGCGGGTTCGTTACCCTGAGTCGCGGCTTTGTTCCGACTAGTTTATGGGAGCTTAAGCGCGAATCGTTCTCATTTCTATCTTATTTGGAAACCATTTCGGAGAACATCGAGACCGCATAAATCGAGATTAGATGCAGGAACTGTTACGAGGCACCCGCGCGCCCCGCCAGTCCTCCCGGCCCGTCGTCTATAATTATAATTGTCCTTAGGATGTTGTACAATGTGTCGCGATCCATCAATATGTCAGTGGCGCGATGCGCGGAGCAAAACGTCCGCGCGCACTACATCGTCTATTTTGTTCTCACTCAATAGCGGCGCGGAGTAGGAGCGGCGGCGGTGGCGGCGCGGGCTTCGCGTGCTGCGGCCACATTAAATATAAACCGTCGTGTTTACAACGAGCCGCGCCGCTCCGCTTTGATCTGCTTCATCAATCAATCGGCTCGTTGTAGCGAGCTCGCGCGTACCACTGTCTCTGCTGCTTAAACACTACATTACAGACACATTAGTTGCTACACTCGGCCCATGTTCAACAACAAACACGTGATAAATGTCTGTTTCCAGCTTCCAACCGCGGTATGATATCTTTTTCACCGACATCTTCGCATAGCGGTCGGAAGCCGGATTCATAACACAAGGAACATCAGGCTCGGAGCCGGTGTGCCGCGCGGCGTGGCGCTGGGCGGCAGTGGTGGCGCGCGGGCTCGCGAGCCACATTTATCAGTCGACACGCACGTAGCACGCCAATGCATCACCGGGAGTGACGTGGTAGCGCTGCGCCACGCCGCGCCCCAGAATGTATGGCGTGCGCGCTTCGACTGCTTGATGCCCGAGTCTCGCCCATTCAGTACTACGGCGCTGTAGTAGCTGCAGGGACTGAGCCGCCGCCCTGCGCCCAGCACGCGCGAAGCCTGCTCACGGCACATACACGCCTCCTTCCGCACACCTAGCGACTATAGCTTCGTTTTTTACAGTGGTAATGAGTTCTGAAATAGTTTCACGTGTTGTAATGCAATATTTGCGAAGTGCGCGGTGTGGAGAGCGCGCGGTGCGAGCGCAGCGTGGCGGCGGCACCCGGGGCCGCGCCCGCTGGCGTCGCGCCGATTGATTTACGGCCGGTCCGTGATTTATGCGCGTTTAATTAAAGTACGAGAAGGCGGAAGCAGCTCGCGGCGCGTCGCTGATGGATGATTCACTTTGCGTTCTGATGTGACGGCACAAAGCGCTGCCACAATGACACACTGCGCTAGAGATTTTTTGTGATCGCCAGCTTGCTGTTGCCGGGCGAGTGCCGGCTCGCGTTGACTGCGCAGCCCGCGACGCTGCACTCGCGGCGGGCCGCGCCGGGTTATCAATGATGTGCAATGTGTTAAGCGATTGAACAACAAACAGGGGCAGATCTTATCTCAATATTTTAACCAACATATTATTTATTTATTTATTTTGGACACACCATTGACAATAACACTAAAATATACACAGATTTATAACATCAAAGTCTTGGACAAGGCGTTACCGTCTCTTCAGGTGCGTACAGCATTCATAGAAAATTACACAAAAAGAAATATTAATAGAAAATTATTTAGTGACAATATTAAATTAAATTTCAAATATTAAATTAAATCACATTAAAATTATTAAATTAAAATAATACAAAACAAATGTAAAATACGGCAAACGAAATTTAAATAATTAAAAAAAAATAGTACGCAATAACTTAAAAATAATTAGGAACAAGAATGAAATCAATTCATAATAATTACACACAACAACAAAAATAAATAAAAAAGAAATATCAAAACCTATTACATTACATTACATTACATTACATTACATTTTAAACTTCCCAATAACAAATTCTTGCTTTTTTTAACAGAAACGTTGAAGATATCAATGTCATTATATTGCTTATATGTATCTATAGGTCGGTTCAACGGAGAAGTTATTTTAGTCCTATAGGACTTTTTCCGAAAAGTTTCTTGCAATGGAAATCTAGGAATTTTCCTAGGCACCACTATCTGAAGTTGAGCAAGTAAAATTGGAGCATCAATGAAACCATTAACTAATTTATTTAAAAACACTACATCGAATACCTTTCGTCGATGTTCCAAAGAATCCAGTTTGAAATGATTGAGTCGGGACATGTAATCTGCACGATAAGGGCAACTTGGGTCTTTAAAAGCTAGGAATTTTGTAAAAATCTTTTGGACTCGTTCAATACGGCTTATATGTATTTGATATTCGGGACTCCAAACGGTAGTGGCATATTCTAGAGTGCTACGAACTAAGGCATTATACAAGCAAAGTAATGCTTGCGTCTGCGTGAAATCACGACAAACTCGCTTTAAAAAGCCTACCATTTTTAATGCCTTGGAGATAGTTTTGTCGATATGCTCTGTAAACTTTAGTTTAGTATCCACAATAACACCTAGGTCGCGGACACTACCAACTACCAAGTGGGAACTAACCTTTTATTCTTGATCAGTTTGATATGTGTACATTTTCCAGCATTCAACGTCATCTTGTTCAATAAACACCAATGACTTACAGCATTGATGTCTGTCTGTAAGTCTAGTGAATCCTGAGTGCGTGTAATGACTTTATATAATTTTAAGTCATCAGCGAAAAGAAGGCACTTACTATGTCTTAAGTTATCTGGAATATCATCAATAAAGAGAGTAAAAAGTAAAGGCCCCAAATGTGATCCCTGGGGAACCCCGGAAAAGGCAATATAAGATTCAGACTTGTACCCACTCATTACGACCCGCAAAGCCCGATGCTTGAGATATGATTGGAACCAAAGAAGCAACGGACCATGAATCCCAAATCTCTTCAGTTTTCGTAGCAAAGTGTTGTGATCGACTTTATCAAAAGCACTGGTGAAATCTGTATAGATTACGTCAACCTGTTTTTTGGAGTCAATAGATTTTGAGACGTCGTTTATGTAAGTTACTAAATTAGTAACCGTGGACCTCACCTTAAGAAAACCATGCTGATCGTTGGATACCCTATGTTTGACAAATGCTGCTACCGACGGATAAATCATACATTCAAAAATTTTTGAAAATATGTTCAATATTGATACCGGACGATTGTTCGAAACATCCTTTTTTTCACCTTTCTTGTAAATAGGGACCACATTTGCCTCTATTATGCAATAATCAATACGTATAATATTATATACTTTTATATATAGCTTATTTAGCTCTACCAGGGTACCTATTTGTTGCCATAATTATAAATGCAATCAAATTTACTAGATCTGTATCACTAAACATGGAGGTCCTGTCGAAGCATGGCAACAACATGCTTAGTGTCGTGAGTGGTGCCGCCCGCGAGGCGCTGTGCGGCGGTGACGGCCGCGCCGGCTGCAGGCGCGCGCTCATCGCACTCGAAAAACAAACTCACATATTGTAATGTTTCCTATCTGTACCATTCACATCAATATCAATCAGTTAACGCTGATGTTGCTTTTTTGGGATTTGTTCTGTTATGAAACACAATCTAAATATGGTATGCCGTAAGGTTCTAAACAACAATGTATGTAGGTATGAATGAAGGCTCACAGCCTTCCTGCGATTTATTATTTGTGCCTTCACACTTCACAGCATCTCTGATCTACTTAAGTAACGGAAGTAGGTACATATAATATTCGTAACAAGTGGTCAGTAACTCTACCGCGTGCACGTTGAAGCTTGAAAACGAGTCAATTTCGGGAAAAAAAAAATTTATTGCTTTGATCCAACAAACGCTCAAACAGGTCACCTGATGGTAAGGGATCACTGGCTCTCATGAGCGTGCACAAAGTTGAATCATCGATGCGTTACCCATCAAATTAGAGGGAGAGTGGAATGGAAAAAGGATGGGAAGAGGAAAGGAGTAATGAGCATCCGGCAATCTAACTTACCGAGCAAAACACGACAGTGAAGCTGTCACTTGACGTCGATTTCCTGTTAGACGGTGGTACCGCCCCGGACGAGCCTGCTCATTCATGGTGAGTCATGACTGACCATAGCGTGGCTCTACTACTTCCAAAACTCCAAAGTTTACTGCTGAACATAGGCCTCTCCCAAGAATCTCCACATCGACCTGTTGGAACAACATTTAAAATAATGTAATTAAAACTAGCATTTATTATGTCTCTTAGTAATGTTCATCATCATAATATATTGAATATATTCTTATTGCCTTCTCTCTACAGTCTAGAGCAATTAGTCAGTAATTGCATCGCCTAATTCCACGAGGAACAATTCATGTAAAATTATTTTTGGCTATGTCTATTCTGTGGTAAAAAGCGTTAAAATTGATGCTAGTTGCTATTTGTGTAGACATCTGTTTGTTTCGCAGGACAACGCGCGGTGCGGCGAAAATTGAATGAAGATCCAATTCGCAATATCGTCAATTAGTTTCAAAAACATTGGTTAGTTAATTAATGTTCCAAGAATGATGGAATGTTTTTCCACAATCGCTCGATGGCCCCGTCGATTAAACGAATGTAATAGTGCGAATAAATTCGAGTAATGCGTGTGTATATCACGGACGGTTATAAATACATTGAACACTAATGTCATTCAGTGCCGGAACAAACGGTAAGAACAATTATTGGCGACGGGTATTAGCCGCGCATTACCCGGCGGAGTGATGACGTACGGAGTATTCGGAGAAGGAGGCGAGTGTGGTGCGCGTGGTGGTGCTGGGCGGCCACGCGGTGTCAGGCGCGCGGGTTTATCTGCGCTCCGACAATTTATTGCGTGTGTAATGTCTCGCGGACTGTTTTAATGCGGGATAATTTAATGACTATTCTCTTCAACCTGTGCAAAAGCGATTGCATTTTATTTGATTTTTTTGGAGTTTTTAGGTTGACGGTGAAATATCGCACATTGGCTAGAGTGTGTGGCGGGTGCGTGGGACGCGGGCCCCGCGGCGCGCGCTGGCTGGGAGCGCTGCTCCGGTGCACTCCATAAAGGCATCTCATTAGCGAGTGTAATTGGCGCGGTGGTCGCGCTCGATATCTTATTTACATGGCGGGAGGCTGCACGGTGCTGCTCGCTAAATACCTGCGGCCGACTGTCATTTACAGCATTACCGAAGAATTAGGTGTTTTTGCGAGCGATCTAGGTTGATTAATGAATGTGAAAACGGCCTGCCATTACAGTTTACCGTTAGCCTAATGAGGCTAAGTCGATCATAATTATTACAAGTAATCGTTTTGGAGTAGTGCTGTCGACACGTAGTTTTCTATAACGGTGTACACTTGAGAGGCTTCATTATGACAATTTAATCTGGACAATTATTTTATTTTTAGCGAAGTATAAAAACTAACATAACAAATATAACGCTTCATTTTTACTATTTTGCGTAACGGGTATTTAAGACTATAGAGTTAATAATTATCATGCAATATATAAGTAGGTACATGGCGTTGGTTCATAACGTCGTCCATTGGCTGCTGCCAGTAGGCTGCGTGGGATTATTGTCTGTGCCCACTTATAAAAAATCTGAGCAGTAAATGATCATGCACATCAATCACATCATGAATGAAACGGTTGCTTCGTTACATTAATTCTATGATAAACTACACAGTAAACACCTCGCTCGAGTATAAACATTCAAATTGCAGATTCGAACTACTAATGACAGAACGGCTCTTCCACTTATGATAAAAAAGTACACTACAATAGGCAGCCTGTGGACATAAGTTATTATGCTGAGATCTGTGAAACCAAATATACACCCAAATATTCAACATATAATACTCGGAGCGCGACTCACTTGCCTGGGCTATGATGACAGGTTTAACACCTCCTTTAATATGTTAGTCGCTGTGAAGCAGTAAAAACCTTCAATAACACAATTCCCACTGGCACAATGTGTGATGTTATGTGGAGTAGGTACGTCGAAATAGTTATTAGGCCGCCAGCACGTCGTAATCATTATCAGGAATCTTCATTATATCCTATCGGAGTCGACAGTCAATTCACTCCAATTATTCAATAAAAGGTATTGTCATGCGTATTGTGCGGTGCATGCGGCGGCGGGCGAGGGGGGGGCGGCGGGAGGGGGATGTGTGTCGAATCCAATAACGCGGCGATGAGCTGCGAGAGCTGTAAATATGTCGGCGATGTCGCGAATTCCTCGCGCATATTATCATTTGTGCGCGTATGGGAGCGACACGAGCGCCACGTGCGCCGCGCTCACCACGTACGTGTTGTGCAGCGGCCGTTGGGTAGCTCGCTGGACGTATGTATGGTTACCCACATCCTCGCAACATTGCTGCAAGTACATGATGCTGACATGTTATTGCCTAACAGCGCACATTCCATTCTGAACACTGTATAATAATCAACATAATTGTAAGTAGGTACCTACATAATAACTGGACCTCTTTCAACTTCTGATGCAGATTTATTTTGCATGTACCTACCGGCAAATTATACCTTTATATTTATATGGGTTCACGATGCAATACGCAAGGCGTTCTGTGTATCACATTTCATAATTATTTATATACTCTGCAGGTAAGCTGTTTCACCAACTCTTCTTTACACCTAAGAGGGGTGCAAGCAAATCATTTCGGTTTTAACATTTAGAGGAATAAGCTAAGGATAAAAACTCTATTGGTACCAGCCTTAACGAGTGCATCAATCAATTTTTTTTCTAAAACCAGTGTATTAACAGAAGCGGCTTATTGATATGAATCGCAAAAACGCGAATAGCTCACAATGAGGAAAATTGAACGCGCTCTTACTTAGCGTGGTTGAGCGCGGCTCGCGCAATTGTTCGATAACTGTGAAAAATTGAGGCTTCCTCGCTAACGGCGCAAATTGAGTGCACCCCGCCGCCACCATCACCCCGCCTTCCCACCACACCTGCACATCCAGTAGCGACCCTCTACCACTCTGTCCCCGTCTCACCCACCGAGCGCTCTGGCAAAAAGGATCAATTTTGAATTCAGAAGTGAAAGCCTTCGACAGAAAGAATTCAAATTGTCCGAAATGAGTAGTATCCATATTGCATTGAGCATGTAGGCTGGGGTTCATGTTGCCGGGGTGGGGTGCGGTATGCGGCGAGGGGAAACGGGTGGCGGGTGGCGGGGTGGCGGGGTGTCGGCGCGGGGCGGGTGGGTGATCGAGAGGCGTGCAGCGGTGCGGGCGTGCGGCTGGGCGGCGGCTTTGAGCGGCGGCTGTGAAATTGATCCGTTCATAGTTCATAATCATTGGCGAGAGACGGCGAGTCACGCGAGCGGCCGCCATTGTGCCACCGCCCGCCCCGCACCCCCGCGGGCCGCCGCACCCGCGCCCCGCCCGGACATTAGCTCACAAAGCGCCGCGCCGCGGTTTTTATCCGACGATATAATAGTCGGCATTAGCCGCCGACCGCACCGCAACCTGTAATGGATATGAACTGCACTCATTCATCTGTGACTTCGCAATTTATTGAATTAAAAAGCGCCGCCAGCACTGTGTGTTTCATCTTAGAAGTAATTTCCCGCAGTTATAAATTTTCGTAAGAACATTCGTTCCATTATTTTTGTACGAACGCATAGTATAGGTAGTTTTTTATGAGGTTCTCTCGTGCTACAAATCATGCGACATGGCGGCGGTGGCTCTCACATATTTCCGATATTAATTACGCGAGGGCGGGTTAGTGGGGTCCGGAAATTCCTCAGTGACAAGTGGCAGTGGTGCGTAGTGTCGGCGCGGAGGGTGCACGGCGCGGCGGCTACCTGCGCCGGATCGATGTCCGCGCGGCGCACTGCACGCGTGACCCTCCGCCTCGCGCCACCACTCACCTCCACACTCCTCACGTGTCTCTTTGTACGGAGCACAGAGTAACTTTACTGCGACACCTTGAAGCTGGTCGGCCGTCCTTGCCACCGACAATAAACTAAGTGTATACCTACGCTGCGCTATGTACCGTGTGTCGCGATACGACACTTCTCCATGTAAGCTCTTCTGTTCAGGCATCTTTTTTATGGGTGTTCTCATGTCCGGACAGTTAAAGCATCAGTGAGCGTAATAGGCTATACTTCCGAACGGTGTCGCTATAATAGATATAGTTTAATATTTTATAACATGAACCACGATTCGCAAAAAACAGAGAAGTGTATTTTGTTACATAGACCTCCGGCAGGCGAAGAAACGATTTACTGTAATACCTAGATGGTAATTACTATGTAATTATTATCGCCATATATGTGCAACAACAGAAATTAGATCGTAGAAATATTGCCAACCTGACAAAATAGGAGGCTAATAGAAAAACGACAGGAATTGATAAAGTGGTGCTTCGCTGAAGTACTTTGGACTGCAGAAGGTGTGCACCGGCTTAAGTGAGGGGTTGTATCTGTCCCACAGATAAATTGAACGAGGAGTAAGCGGCAAAGCGACGGGTGATATGTAGAGATGTGTTTCGTTCGGCGAGTTAGAACGCCGGAGGCCAATGTAGCATACTTTTCAAGCCACCTTGAGGACATCAAAGCATCTAGGATTGATTTTCTAAGGCATTTATGGGAGGGTATCGGGACTATCACTCTGTATCTGTACCAGTTTATATACTTCCCGCTTCAGGGCACGGGCCTACTCTGTAATCGACAGTACGATTGAGAGTGGTTAGGCCATATAGTCCACCACGCTGGCCTAGTGCGGGTTGGCGGACTTACATACATACCATAGATTTTTTTTATATAAACCGTATGCAGGTTTCCTCACGATGTTTTCCTTCACCGCTTTAGTGCGTGGTGATTGACTATCAATACACACATAACTCCGAAAAGTCAGAGGTGTGCCCTGGGATTTGAACCCGCGATCGCCGTGAACATGTTGGCAGTCGCGTCTAGTCCGTTTAACAACAGGCCACCACGCACTTATCACTCACTATCAGCTTTTTTTGGTTCGCCACCATTGTTGGTGCTAAACCTACGAAATAAGGAAAACAACAAAATAAAATTCAGGGAATTCTACACCCTCCTAGCAATTCCACATACTTCATGGATGATGACAGCCAACGCGACGTTGCGCGTTGGATTTCAGTAAGCAGTCGCACCCTGAACTAAAGAGACAAGCGTGATATTTCAAAAAGTCATCAATAGTTCCGCTATTCATCGATATATGGCAAAACTAAATATCGAAAGAGTTTAGATTACAATTAATCACTCAATAGCTTTGCAATTCGCATTTAAAAGTACTGGCACATATTTGAATCAAAATAAATAAATAACACCCAACAGTCACATACATAGTCCTGACCCCACACTAAGATTGAGTCTTGTGTCGTGGGTATCAGGAACTACGAGAGACTTTTCGGTCTCACAAACACCCAGACCAGGAAGAAATATTTGTGGGCCGCACAAACATTTTTCTCGGTGGGGGGATCGAACCCGCGGCCTCTCGTTTCACAGGCGGCGTCTAACCAACTGCGCCACGGCGGCTGTCAAAATAAAAATATTCAATTTAAATTTCGGTCAGACTCAGGTTATTTTCGTTACGGAATTTCTGGGTTTGGCCTCCACGCTCAAGGCCCGCGATAGAAGCTATGCAATAGCTTAACTGTAAACACTAAAGAGTACGTAAATTCATGGAATGTGTTAACCTCGTGCCGTCAAGAATATTTACATATTATCTGTTTTTAAAAGTATTTCAGGACCTGATAAGTCATAACGCACACGTCAAAGGGATGCGAGTATCCTTCCAATTTAAATAAAACATCAGTCTTCTGTTGTCCGGTAAACTCAATCATATAGAAACGCTTTCAGCAGCCTTACATATGAACAAATATATAACACATTCGCTGAATGTTTGGAACCTAAAAGTAATATGTGGTCATTAATGTCCACGACACGAAATTTGGTAACTAATTTGTGAACAAGAGGATATATAATACGTATTTGCGCACTATATACCGCTCTTAAAATTGTAGGTACTACACAAAGTAGGGAATACTACTGCACACGGTTTGAGAACAAGTAAATAAATTGCAACAGACGGCAGACTTACGACAAGTACACTGCAAAAAATAACTGACTGCGGCGACAGATGTCGACTGTCTTTGCAAGTATACTTCGGTGTAGATAACTGCTCACTATAGGGCGGCATGACGTAGTGTTCGTCGAAATTATAACATGGTAACCTTCGATGGTAACATTGTATTCGATGGAGTCGACATTCATGATACTATGTATCAGTTGGGTTTGTCTCTATCAACAGAAGGAATACAGGCACTGCTGCATGGTCTTGCTTGCAATTTTTTTTCAATGTATGGCGAGACGAGCATGCCGTTCGCCTGATGGTAAGCGATGCGACCGCTTATAAACAGTAGCAAAACCAAACAACGCCTTGAATTACAAAGCAATGTCTGGCATTCTACTGCGCTCGCTATCCTTTGACATAAGATTCAAAATAAATGTATATGTATGTATGTGTATGTATGTCCAGTAGTTACTCTGGCTACAATGTCTTTCAATCCGAAATACAACAGTGCATTTACACTGCTGTTTGGCGGGAGAAAGAGATATTGCGTTGGTACCAACCCAGGCGGCCTGTCATATATTAAAGACCCAGGAATCAATAATAATAATAATTTCACATGTTCACAGGTACAGTTTGTGTCATCCATGTCCTTTCTATAGTATTTTCCATTCAATAGGATACTTTGTAATTTATAGAAATATGCACAAAATAACATTTATATTGAATTATGGATAGTTCATAAAATACATATTGGCGCGGTGTTGACCGACCGGTATCAGTTGCTAATATCGCGGTTGGCATTAGCTAAAGGTTGAAATAACAAATTGTCGATATCCGTCGCGACGAGAAGGCGCGAGCGCGGCGTGACCCGCGAGTGTCGCCGCAATAATAAATAAATAAATAACACCCAACAGTCACATACATAGTCCTGACCCCACGCTAAGATCGAGTCTTGTGTCGTGGGCATCAGGAACTACGAGAGACTTTTCGGTCTCACAAACACCCAGACCCGGAAGAAATATTTGTGGGCACTGGGCCGCACAAACATTTCTCTCGGTGCGGGGATCGAACCCGCGGCCTCTCGTTTCACA
This sequence comes from Hyles vespertilio, assembly GCA_009982885.2. NCBI lineage: Eukaryota > Metazoa > Arthropoda > Insecta > Lepidoptera > Sphingidae > Hyles > Hyles vespertilio. The sequence goes on from CM042825.1 coordinate 33,615,690, forward strand.
GGCGGCGTCTAACCAACGGCGCCACGGAGGCGAATAATGCAATATGTGCTCCCGTTACGGGACCGTAAGAGTGAGATGTGAGTCGCGAGTGGTGTTCGCTCGCAGCGAGGTGCTCGTTGGGTGAGGTGGAGGTTCGTATACAGCACGGGTGGTGTATAACACGTCGGTGTGGCTCGGCGGTGTGGCGGCGGCGTGGCGGTGGCGTGTCGGTGGCGCGGTCGGCGCGATGTAATTAATTACCGAACGGGTATGATTTGTGTCGGCCAAGTTCGGTCGTTAGGGCTTATTTATCGCCGCGGCGCGCTATAAATAAGTTTTAGTTTAAATCACAAATTAATAGTAGTTGGCGCGCGGCCGGCCACATCTGATAACGGCCAGCTGTTGCCGGCCATTGTATGCTAATCGGCGGTCAATCCGCGGCACCGCTCGCCGCGCGTTTTTTCTTTATCGGCCGTCATCGCCGCGACAAAGCGACGAACCGCCGCAACACTGCGCGACGGGCGCGGGACTCGCTCTGTCATAACTTCGGCGCGCTCACAAGTTTATTTGCAGTAGGAAGAGCCGCTGGTAGAGTCACACTGGGACCGTGATAGATGGTGCGGATGGGAGCTGCGAGTGCGGGAGTCGCGGCGAGTGCGGCGAGTGCGGTGAGCGCGGCGGGAGCGGCGGGCGCGGCAGGTGCGCGACACGCACTTCACATAAATATGGAAGGAATACGCGACATGTCCATCGAGCCGCCCGCGCCGACCCTCCACTGACTGCGCGGATATATTCGCTATTAGTCTAAGTCTATAGCGTGTGGTTAATAGACATAAAATAATGTTATTTAAGGAATGCTCTGATTCAGCCTCGCCGTTCGGATTTTTCTGGTATAATAAATTCTTATAGGTATATTTAAAACCTACTACCTAGATATCTTCTACGCGATTTTTTTATATTTGAACACCCACATCAAACCTATCGTTTGTAGATTGTCAGTAAATATTTCAAAACGGTTACAAACCATTTTGCTCTGTTTGAGAGTCTTCCCGCCCTCACACCCGCCACTGCAACTCCTGTCAGCCAGGATCAACAATAGCACACAAAGAATTGACACCGAGCTCCGGAGCTCGGCGAGTCTCTCAGGGACACTAGCTTGTCTTTAACCTGCATCGAAATTAATCAGAAAGAAAAACAAAAGGAGGATATGGAAACAAATAGTTGTCCACTTCCCTCCGCACCAAAGCTGGTGACAAAAATATTGAGTTGAGGGGTATTATTTATCCTCTGATATAATGACATACAACTGGTGCAGCCAGATATATTAAGCACCACGGGATAAACCATTAATACATGGGTCCTATAGTTTGAGCTACTATATTTGGGTTCAATAATAGGTGTGGCAAAAGCGCCGGAAAGCACGGAAGTTCCTCCTAGATTCCACGAGGTCCGTGTCGTATGCAACACCAGATGTTATTTGCATATTGTTCAACATTATTCCGCGTTAATCGAACCAGCGATCACACTCCCAAAGTATATGATGTGCAGTTTGTTCGTACTCACAGTCAGGTGTAGAGCATTGACACGCAGGCGATTCAACCAGCTTAAAAGTGAATAGTTTGCTCCTAAAGTTGCCATGTCCCGTTAGGAACTGTGATACACAGTGATCAATTTCTAGCCAAGATTTTCTTAAGCGATCGCGCACAGACAGAAAGTATTGATATAAGTTACGCCCCTTTGAGGAAATATCGCACCGGTTCTGCCTTAACATTTTGCTCTGTTTACATATATTGTGAAGTAGCTTTATTTAAAGTGAATTTTTAAGCGAAATGAAATGAAAATCATTTATTTAAAAAGTGGAAATATCAACGTTGAAGCCATTATAGTACAGCTTGCACAAGTAAGCTCTTCGCGGAATCAATATGGAATACACTTGGGAGTGAGTTGTGAGGGAACAGTGTACGTGTGCGAGATGTCGCGGTGCGATGCGGCCGGTGGAGCGCGGGCTGCGTGGCGAGGCCGGGGCGGCCGGGGCGCGCTGACAGGCGGCCTGCTGGCTGCCCGCCCCGCACCCGCACATTTAAAAACAATAGAGTTCCGGTTCCGGCGCGCTCTCGCCACTTGCCACCGACTGAGTGGCGCGCCAGACCACGCGGCGCCGCACCTGAGCCCGCCTGCACCCTGCACCCCTCGCCCCGGTGCCTTTGCACCAACTGACCAGCCATTCGGGGAGAACATTCACCAAACCCGATACTAAAATGTCACCAGGATTAAGCACTCGTCATCCTTACTAATATTATAAAGGTGAAAGTTTGTATGTATGTATGGATGTTTGTTACTCTTTCATGAAAAAAACGGCTCAACAGATTTTGATGAAATTTGGTATAGTGATAGCTGACACCCTGGATTAACACATAGGCTACTTTTTATCCCGAAAAATGTAGTGTTCCCGTTGGATGAGTCAGGAAACCAAATATACATATTTTCTACTCTTTCAAATTCAAATTGTTAGCACGGGATGTCCTCTCCTACGGAAGGGAAATATAGTCGACGGCACGCGGGAAATATAGTTAGTAGACACGCGAAATAATATGTTCTTGATGTGGATTGGACTCAAAAACTATCTGCACCCGGGCGAAGCCGGGCCCGACAGCTAGTGTTAATATAAGTAACAAGTGAAGTCACCGTGATCGGCTCGCTTATACATACATTATTTAGCAGTCAGCGACATCGCAATTAAGTATGAACTACGCGATAATAGGTATCCAGTGAGTGGAACCACGAGCACGCACTACCCGCGTCGGTGTCGGTGCCGGGCAGCGGGCTCGCGGACACGTATTGCCAGTTAAAGCGCGCGCCGGCTGATTATAATCACTGGGAGTATTTACTGCGTTGTTTAATGCATCGATTCAATTATTTTGAAGTTGAGCGCGGTGTTTTTTAATGGAGGTGTAGCTTATCGCGAGCAGTTTATTAAACAAACTCGCGTTCAATACAGCGGTCACGTCACGTCCTAGTTTAGTGGCGGCATTATCATAATATAAATGAAAAGTGATGAGTTAATGTCAGTTAGCACGGCAGCCGCCACATAAACATGCACCTACAATGCAATAGACAGCAGGCAGCAAAGGCGAGGCGGCGCACGCGACGCGCCCCGCGCCCCGCAGCGAGCGGCGCCCGCGGCTGCTCTATTACCGAGTTTACATTGCTAATGCGGCCTGATTATCTGCAACCTTTTTACCTCCACACACCACAGAACAGGCAATACGTAGAGCCGGCAAAGCGGGACATCATTTTTAAAGAGACAAATGAAATCAACATGCTATATTCGCGCTATTATATTATTATTTTATAGATCACTAAGTTAATTATAATTGACAGCCTCAGAGGCGTAGTTGTACGATTACAATGCTGCGATGTCTGGTTCGATTCCGGGGTCGAAGTAATATTGGAATTTTCTATTTATTAACAGCGCGAAGTTAGAAATTTGCAGCCCGATATGGCGATTGATAGACGCCCCCTCTGATATCGTGAGACGGAACACAAAAAGCGAAACATGGGTGTCTTGCTAGCACATCTGCCCTTCTGCGAGAAATGCGCGACTTTATGTATAAAAGTTTAATTAATCATTATTGTATTTTAGATAGAAAAAAATATACAGAAATACGAACTTGGATAGACATTTGGAAACAGAAGCCGTAGGTATCTACAAATGGCTTTGTTGTAGGCGGATAAACATGAAACCGGCGTTTTTATTTTTTTTATAATTGCCTGGCATAGTGGCGGCATTGCACCTGATGGTAAGTACTAATGCCGCCCAGGCAGAGTATCCATTGGCATCGGACGGCAGTCCCATGCCAATGCGTAATGTGGTTTTTTTTGTTTTATGATCCAGTATGGTTCAAATTTTAAATGTACAAAAGGCTCTGGGTGTATTTCAATGCGCTATGTCCCTATTACGGGCAACTCTCCCAGATTTACTCCACCTATTCGCTTATATGCTCAGGTACTTCTTCCGAACACATTAAATAAATATTAATAAATAGCTGCAAAGTTATAAAGTTATAAAGATATTCAAACAATTACTGATAACAGTAACGATTTCATATTCCAAATAAGAGTTTGCTGCAACCATGCTAGTAACAGATATGTCCAATTTCTATTGTAATCGATGGAACAAATAAAACGAATGTGGGTTATTATTTTATTATTATGCAGGCTGCTGTGGAGACACTTTCAAGGCCTGTGTTCAATAGCGGACTATCTGACGCTGAACACGCTGACGAGTGCGCCGTGCGGCCCCGTGCGGACATGCAATTGGTTTGTTTGCGGTACCGAGTGAGATCATTCCGCATGCGCCGACGCCGAGGAATCTAATAACTCAATGCGAAGTTTTTCACGCTTCCTGCCTGACAAACACATTTCGTATAATTTGAAGGCTGTTCATGTTTTAAACATGAAAACCTGCAACACATAAAAACACTTCGCGGAGTGCAAGGGTCGCGGCGCCGGCGTGTGTGGAGCTCGGGGCGGGGACCAGGGGGTGGGGAGGGTGTCGGCTCGTACGTTCATGGCAAGTTATTAATAATATCGGCACACGGTGAACTCGCAAAGTTCGTTAATGGAGCAGGCTCGAAGTGGAGCGGCCCGGTGCCTCGCCGAGTGCTGTACTTGTGTTCATTACGGAGCAGGCCGCGCCGCGCCGCGCTGTGGGAAATTATTTCAGTACGTAACGTTCAGCCGCTCCTTCTATCCAATCTGGCCGACACGATTGACTGGCAGTTATGGGAGAGATTTATTTTGTTAATATTCTAAATGTTGGATTCTATGAAATTTATAAAATATATACATGTACGTCAGACAGCTAGCAGTATTTTTTCTTTGACAATTTTTTTCAAGTTTATAGATACGACTACAATATATACCTATATACTTCAACATTCGTCTGTGAAAATATAAAGAGTGTTTAATAACCCGATGTTATGCAATTCGAATGGCCTATCTTGACAGTCACTTTAGATTCATTGATAACAAAACAATCTATGAGTAACACCACTAATTAAAATGAATGGAATATTATTCAAATTTATTAAATTTAAATATAATCAAATTAGTAAGGTATTTATAATTGGAGTACAACATAATCGCCTCGCATTTATCACTACCATTAAATTATGATTAAAATGTTTGCATAATTAGAGTAGGGCTCGCGTCCCCCGCGCGGCGGCCCTGCGGGCTGCGCCTCTCGCGCCGGTGCGTTAGAAACCACTCACGATTTTAATATGGGCGCGAGTGGCGCGGCGTCGGCACCTGCATGTACAAGTTTTCACACTCAATTTGCCGAGTCGATTATACTCGCTTGTAATGAGAACAGCCGGCGCCCCGACGCACGGCGAGCGGTGGTACAGCAGCCAGGAGAAAGCCACGCATCTTCACGCTAGCCAATAGGCGTTCCATTATTTATTGTTCTGTTAGTTTGCATTTGCATCATAGCGCGAGGATACCTTCATATTTTTAGTGAAATGTCTCCAATTAGAGCCGGTGTGGGCTGAGTGTGTACGAGTGCCATTTGGCACTCTTTATGGATGGCATCGTGCTTACCATTAGGTTCGATGCAGTCAAAATGCCGAGCCAAGATAAAAAAGAACACTGCTATGTGTATTATAGACATAGGAGAGAGAATTTTCGTTATTCGATTATGGTTAGTCTTATGGTTAGTAGTGAGGATATAACAAAAGAACGGCTAAGAAAGAAAGTGCTTTTAAGATATTTAATTATTAATGAAAATAAAACGGCTTTTTTTTCTAAATTTCGAATATTTCATGTAGATTGAAACTAAAACGCCGAAGGAAAACATCGTGATACCAGCATACCAGAATTTCTATGGTATGTAAATCCTCCAACCCGCTTTACCACTCTCAATCATACTCTCTATTGTAGAGGAGGCTCGTGCCGTGCTGTATGACGTACATTATATGGGCTGATAAAGATGGAGATTTTCTGTCGATATGGCGAGCGCCGAGCCGTACTGGGCGCGTCTTACCCGCCCACCGCACCTGACGCCCATTAGGACCTCCGAAGGTGTCAGTCACTATGCCTGCGTAGGATTTTGATTAGGAAGCTAGCATGGATGTAACATTCACGCGGTGAGCTGGACGGCCAGACACCCCAACGTGAATTTGCGTCCTCTCCTGGGGAACCGACGGGCAACGTAAGGCACTTACCACTCAGTTAATAAAGATTTCTTGGAAACCTGTCAGGCTTTATTATTGCCCAAGTATCACCGCGTGTACAAGTAGTTTTTGCAGCAATAGTCAGTGGAAATAATTACGCATAGACTGCATACTGTAAGTTGTAACGTATCATTGCACTTGCGAACATTATGAATCCATCATCCGAATGTAATCAGTGAACTTATGCGCCGGTAATTATGGGCAATGAGGCGTGTAATGGAGGCGATACAAGGTGTGCGTGTCGGCGCGAGTGCGGCCGCGGCGACTGCTAAATACCTAACTCTGTGCCATTAGTATTCATTGTCCCGCCCCGTCGGTGCGGCGCGGCGCCCGGGTCGCCGCCGCTTAGTTGTCTAAGCACGTCTTCGGTGCTGGTGACAACTCTCCGCTTCTTTACACACTTAATTACTTTCCGTTTGAAAAACGCCAACCGTTCGGTGGATGTCTTCATCGGAGCGCAGGGTGGGCGCCGCGCGGGGTTTTTACGCGTTTTATTGCGATAGCTTTATCAGTGGCACGACGCAATAGTGCTTGTACAGCGGCCGCAGCTCGCTGGTGTTCCGCGAGAGAGCGCACGTCGCCGTTCCAATATGCCAGCTATGCTCGTTAACATTTTTATGCGCTTTATATGTGAACAAATGAGATTATGAGCAGCCATTATAATACATTTATTAGCATAATGATATTTCCCGCGATTTCTCTCGGCGGGGCGTCTGCGATGCGCGTGTAATTCGCCGCTTGTGAAACTGGACGCGGTTCGCGGCTCGCGGCGCGCCGACCCGGACACAATCCACTTTATTGTTCGCTCGCGGGAACCGATACTGCATTCTGCAAGAGAACCTTTTCACGGGACGACACGACCACGACACGCGCAGTGGCTCTGCTACCATCTGAAAAGATACAGACACACACATACGCACAACAAATGTATGGTGTCATTCATTGTCGCATCATTCATCTACTGAACATAAATGTTTCTGCCATGAATAAGGTTTTTTTAGGTTATCCCATTTGCAAGTGCATATCATATGCAGGATAGGAAAAAAGATTGATCAATTAATATATTGTGTAGGTATTTGAATAATCAATAACACGTGGTTATTAGATAGTTTTAATTTGTATTGAACATATGTACGTACATACTACGTTACCTACGTAGTATGTACGTACCTAACCTAACCTAAGCAAGTAATGGGTTGGCGAACGGAGACATTGTAACAACTACATAATACAAAGTATCTGTAGGTAAATGTAGGCCCAGTTTAATTCCGGCGGAGCTTTAAGGTGAACTTTGTTAACAAGGCGGAGTAATAGAATGTACCATTTGAGTTTAAAATGTAAACGATGGCCGTATTTCGAAGCGACAGCCGGCGGCTCGTGTAGGTTATGAAGTATCGCGAGAGGTGCGCTGTGTAGTATTAATGTGAAGAATGCGTCGATAAAATTAATGTTTACATCTTAATGCCTCCATCAAATCTGAATGTGTAAAACGTGAAAGGGATCGGTTGCGCGGCGCGGCGGTTGGGACTTTAGCGCGCGTAATGCGTTTGTTTCTTTATGTTCCCACCGAGACTCTGATTTGACATCGCTCTCGATCCTTGAGGACATTATTTTACAATGCTGCATTGGTATGTGTATTTTACGTCGTCATGGTAAGAGATTATGTATTACTTGGTAATTCAAAATGGAGCGGCCGTTTGTCGTTGTAGTGCTGAACTTAAATTTATTGTATTAACGTGTTTTAAAAGTAAACAGACACGTCACCCTAGAATGGATATTATTGACACCAAATATTTTTATAATATTGCCTTTTATTTCATTAATCCGGCTAACTATGTAGGGGTTTCCCTGTTGGCAAGATATTGTCGACAAAATTTCGATTGTAGGTGCATCGCAAATCAAAATACGAGGGCAATCGGCTGGAAGAATCGGAGGAGAAAAGCAGCAGTGGTCCTCCGGCAATCCCAACGAAACACGATTGCAAAGCCGACAGCTACGTCATAGCACTGTGAGCCAGTGACGCCATCACACCACGCGGTAGAGTCGGCCGGTTGGACATTAAACAAAAAACATAGGATGATTTCACCACTTTTATATTTTAAAAATAGCTACTATCGGAGCTAACACGTACAATTAGCATATTTGCTGGGTCAGCAGTTTCCGAAAATATTACTATTATCATATATATCAAGCGGCAGTTCGGAAATCGAGTCGACGGGTTAGAGCGCGCGTGCTCCCTTTAATATCTTTTTTTTTAATTGCATTTGATGGCGAGACCAGCATGCCGCTCATGAACAGTGACAAAACCAAACAATACCTTTAATCACAAATGCATTGCTTGGCATTCCACTGCGCTCGCCATCCTGACACATAAGATCATAAGATGTTAAGTCTCAATATGTCCAGTAGTTACTCTGGCTACAATGTCCTTCAATCCGAAACACAACAGTGCATTTAAACTGCTGTTTGACGGGAGAAATAGACATTGCGGTGGTACCCACCCAGGCAGCCTCTCACATATGAGAGACCTACCACCAGTAAGGTGGTAGGTCATCAGTTAATCTATCATTTAATAACCAAGTTTCTATAATATATCAGTTTTATCATTATCACGGACTATCATTTTAAATCAATATCTATCAAGATAGTACGACGGCTAGCAGTGGCCCGTAATAGTACAGGTTCCCTAGAACAATTTTCATAATGTATTACTAACAAGGTGATTTTTCGTGAGTAACTTCCTTTCGACTAGACGCCCAACTTTGCCTTACAGTAACGTTGGTAATGGTAGCTTAGTCGGGTAGCAAGGATAAAACATGTCGATTTGACGAATTAAAAAAAATATTACTAACCGATATTTTTTTGTTAATTATCGAGGTAATAATCTAATTAACGTGAAAAAATATTTGTCCTACAAAATATAAGGTTTTATCAGAGAGTCCCCCCTCTCCAAAATGTATCATAAATAAGGTCATGAAAAATAATTACTAACCAGCTAATTTTTTAATTGGTTATCTAACATTTGCATAGTTTACCACCCACAATGTCCTACGAATTGCGTGGTACGTTATTCCAGTCCTCCAGTTACATAGTTGAAATTCATGAAATTAAAAATATTATTTTGTATATTTTGTTATTGGAGCTAAGGCACACTGCTATCCTTGCTCACAAACGCATCCGCACAGCATGGTTTACTGTGGACCACAGACGAATAAAAATACAGACGGCCAACACACAGTTACATTGTTTTTGTAGTCACTTAAACTACCACCCGGCTTCGTTTTCGGTAGCATCCTTGATATACCCGGTATATATTTAGATGCGTTTCGCACCGGAGCTGGAAATCGGTATTTTACCGAAATAACTATTTTGTCGAGCTTTTAGAACTTGTCTTAAGAAATAAGAAGTGACATACACTAAGCATGGATTCACGCGCTAATAAGGAGAGGTGAAGCGCGCGGGGTGGGGTAAATTTGGGGCACTGAGGTATTGGTGCATAGGTTGTGCAAACAAAACATTGCGCGTCGTTTTAACCACAGAATACTAAACTAACAGAAGTCAAGGTTCATGCAAAGCGCGCTAAATCAACGCACACATAGACACCGTTCACCGACACGATAGTCCAAACCAATCGATACCACTGCGAGAGCGAGTTTCAACTTTTGCGCGAACGCCGAGCGTAGTGTGGCAACAAAAGTGAAGTACATACACAAGCTTGACTTCTGTTAGTATTCTGTGGTTTTAACCGGACGTATTATTAGAATTATTGGTCGCTATAAGCAGTTGGTCGCTTAAACCGGAGTCGCACTAAACGGTGATATTTTCTCAGTACCATACTATGAAACCTAACTTGAGTAAACATTATCGTCGTTAAAACCGGTTAGTCATTATAAGCGAAGTCGTTGTATACGAATACTACTGTAAGTATATACCGGGTATCTCAAGACTGCTAAATAAATAAACATATGTATGTATATTTCATTTTATTTTGTATACTCAAAAATTACAAATTTTGTAGGACTAATATAACATACCTTTATTTTTGTAGGACATTGTTTTATTTGGATGAAAAATATATTAACCTATCACGTGATATACCTATTTGTCCTATAGTTACTAATTTTAAAAAAAGTCCTGCGGTATTGACAACTTTTGAGCGTAGGACCAAGATGACATACCACGCAATTTGTAGGACATTGTGGGTAGTAAATTATACAAATGTTAGCTAACCAATAAAAAAAAATCAGCTGGTTAGTAATTATTTTCCATGACCTTGTTTATGATACATGTTGGAGAGGGGGGACTCCCTAACAAAACCTTATATCTTGTAGGACAAATATTTTTTCACGTTATATAGATAATTATCTCGATAATTAGCCTCCGTAGCGCAGTTGGTTAGACGCCGCCTGTGAATCGAGAGGCCGCGGGTTCGATCCCCGCACCGAGAGAAATGTTTGTGCGGCCCACAAATATTTCTTCCGGGTCTGGGTGTTTGTGAGACCGAAAAGTCTCTCGTAGTTCCTAATACCCACGACACAAGACTCGATCTTAGTGTGGGGTCAGGACTATGTATGTGACTGTTGGGTGTATTTATTTATTATTTAATTAACAAAGAAAAATTCAGTAACTAATAAATTTTAAAAATTCGTCAAATCGACATGTTTTATCCTTGCTACCCGACTAAGCTACCATTTACCAACGTTACTGTAAGGAAAAAGTTGGGCGTCTAGTCGAAAGGAAGTTACTCACGAAAAATCACCTTGTTAGTAATACATTATGAAAATTGTTCTAGGGAACCTGTATTATAAACTACACCTCGAAATTGAAAATATACAATATAAATTATAAATTTATCACTACTGTGTACATTCATATATAAACTCACGGCTTTTTTTAGTAGTGGTAGGCAAAGGTGCCAGGACATTCACATTTCGCCTTGTATTTTTCGTCCCACGGTGTGATAAGGGACGAGCATATCACCATATCGGTCACAAATTCCTGACTCCGGGTTGATAATAATGAATAGAAAAACCAAATATCATTTCGCCCGACCCGGGATTAAACCCGAGACTCGTCTTTGTAACCGTACCGTAGTTTACTTATAATACCTATATAGGTAAAAATTGAATGCAAAATATATCTCTATCGGTAAATTTTCCATAATATATTTTCAGTCATTTAAATTTCAATATATACACTTTTATTTTCCACAGCGAATGTTTTTATTTATGTCCGCATAAATTTCGTTCGAAGCCACACTAATTAGTCATGAAAAAATCTACAAAAATTCTCCTTTGTTCTGAAACTATAATTATGCTATTTTTTAAATACCTACATATATTATTTTAAATAATTAGATAATTAGTGGTGATTATTAATCAAAAATGATTATTCTAAACATTATAAAATACTGTGTAGTTTTTCTTTTTTCTTTTCGGTGGCAATGAATCTATTAAAAATAGTTAGTTTTTGGACATTTACTATTTTTTTTAAATTGCTGTCAATGACGACACGAGCATGCCGTTCGCCTGATGGTAAGCGTTACGACCGCTCATGAACAGTGACAAAACCAAACAATACCTTAAATCACAAATGCATTGCTTAGCATTCCACTGCGCTCGCCATCCTGACATTTAAGATCATAAGATGTAAAGTCTCACTATGTCCAGTAGTTACTCTGGCTACAATGTCCTTCAATCCGAAACACAACAGTGCATTTAAACTGCTGTTTGACGGGTGAAATAGACATTGCGGTGGTACCCACCCAGACAGCCTCTCACATATGAGAGACCTACTACCAGTATTGTAGCCAGTGATTATCATTTCAGATTTAAGTTTATAAATTTTCTCTTTGTCTGTGCATATGAACACACTAGCGAGCTATAGATGGAAACCTTTTATTAGCCTTATTTATTGTACATATTTTGAAGTAACTATGTATCAAAGAATTAAAATTATTGAATGTTTTGCGCTCTTCCGATGGTGAAATACTTCAACTAGGAATTAGTTTGTGGCTACAGAATATACCCACTTTATTATAGATGAGTAGCGTGTGTAGTGTGTACTGTATATTAATTGAAATGATCTCTAAAGTGAACTCAGCTTAGAGTGACGTGCTCAATAACGCTCAGAGTAATAGCAGCGAGTGTATTACCTACAGGCGGGGTGGCGGGCGGCGCGGCGGGTTATATTGAACAGTGTTGTTAGAATTAAAAGCTCCTCGGCTCTGTTTAATTTTGTAATATAAAAGGATTCTTCCACCGTACAAAATTAGACAGTGTGTAAATTACGTGGGCCATCGTGGGGTCGGTGTGCGGCGGAGCGGCGGCGGTGACACGGTGAGCCGGGCCGCGCCGACCAATTGCTTTGTTTTATTTGCCCTCGTTTAATGGCTTGTAAATGAGACAGACGCCTTTCTGAAATTACGCGAAAAATTATACTCAGAATAGACAATTCATTTCTTTTGTTCCACTGTGACACTTGTAAAATCTTGCTTCTTGTTTGCGAGTGTCGATTTTGACCGGCGTCGTCACACGTGACATGACGCCTATCCGTGGTGAACGAAATGTTTAAATCGTAATGAATATTTGTATTAATGCTGTATAGATGACGGGATGGTCGGGTAGTCGCGAGGCGCCGTGACGGTTCACCGACTCCACCGCTCATTGTCCGCCGGGCATCGGCGCCAGCCTCATTGTCTAATTGCTAATTACAAAGTTATTTAGAAGCATTGCGAATGTGATGCTCGCCACAAAAACCAAATTTTCGGTACATGAAAATGTTGCGGATAAGTAACTGTATATGTTCCGGATAACGGTGCCCTCAAATAATGCAAACAAAAAGACGTCAGCGGCCACATTCCTAGATTGGCGGGGCATCTAATGCGATATAAAAGGAGGTCGCCTTACTGTTTAATTAAATATTAAACGAAGCAGTAATTATAGAAAAATGTAATGAATTATGCAGATAAGTGAGCAGCTAGTTGCTAAAGGTTGGCGCGTTCACAATGCCATGCTGCGACCGGCTCGCCACTCGCCGCGCGGCCGGAGCGTCACACACGACACACCGACATCGCCACTAATCTCAACACCGACACTGCATGACATCGCTTGCGAGCCGAACTACCGATCCACCATATCACTTCAGCTTCGGATAGTACTTCATGGCCCGCGCTAGTTTTATTGTTTTTCCATAAAATTTAATTACATATTATTTTTCTATGCTTTCTCTGGCACGTAGAGTTGGAACGTCGTCGAAGCCACCAGATAAGTAGGAGTGTGGGCGCAACAGAGCAGAGCTATTTATCTTTTACATTCCGCGCCAGAACAAAGCTTGTAACAAGACGTTAAAATACACTCGCATATAAATTTCGTGTGGTTTTTCACGCCGCAACTGAAAGGAGCATTTAAATAAATTGACATATTTAGACAGCGAGGTGATTAGTCGACCACTGTGAAGTGTCTCGTGTTTGTGCGGCCCGCGCGATGCGCCGCCGACAGATGTTGCTTTCTTGTATTTTTTCTATGACTAAATCATTTTTGGACATATTTATGGAGACACCGATATCCCGACACATTTATCAGTTCAAAGGGATACGTTTAAGGATGCATGTGTTCGGGCGGGCGCTGTGCTGCGTAGTGCGGGTGCGGTGTGCGGTGTGCAGAGGCGGAGCGGCTGCGGTGGAGGAAACAGATAATTAAAGATTGTCCGCTTGCTGCGCGACATGAGGCGGGCAGTGTCGGCGGTCGCAGTGTGCGTGTGGTGTGCGGCGCGCGGCGTGCAGAACGCGCGGTCGCTTTGTCGGCGGCCGGCGCGGCGCGAGCGCACTGCCCGCCGGCCCGGGGCGGGGCGCCTTTGATATCGCCGCCCGCTCCGCCTCCGCTAACAATGTCCACGCCATGCTTGCACAACGCACGTAAATGAGATTTAAACACAATACAATACACACACAGACACGCGAGCGCGCGCACACCACACATACTACGCGGCAGTTAATTGCTCAAGTGAATAGCGAGAGACACATTATTTGCTGAGACGTGCACCGGCCGGGAGGCTACTCGGCTCCTTTAAACATAAGCACAAAATTGTCTGCGCCTTATACTCACAACAACGTGGCGATATCCAAGACACTTCTATAGGTACCTATATTAACATAGGTTTTCGGTGTAGTTATATGTAATATGTATTTCGCTAATAAGTTGTTTAAAAAGTATTACGAAATTAAATGGCAGTAGAGCGGGAGTCGTTTAGTGTCTACAAACTTGAAGTAGTAGTAATTATAGAGCGTGGGGCTGAATAAATGAGTGGAACAGACAAAGGCGCGGCGAGAATCGGTTGGCGGCGAAGTTAATCTGCGGCGAGCGAGCGCGGCGCGCTGGCTCCCTATTGATTATTATATCCGCGCTGGCGCGGGCGTTATGAACACCAGGCCACAGTTACTTTGCATTGTGGAGCCGCAACCGACCCGTGCCAACCACTCACGGGAAACACTTCATTTACGCTGCACGCACTATTACATACTCACTCCTATGAGGACTTACATGAATCAAACATTAAAATCAAATAAGAAAGTTTTTATTTATTTTCTATTTGAGAATTAGAATATTTGTTGATACGCATTTAAGATAGCTACCTTAGATGGCTATGGCTATAAACACGAATCTGGAGGGTCACTCTTTGATCAAATACGTCGAAGTCTTACGTCGTACGTAAAATTTCACTTATGTGTCGAGATACTAATTACAGACAAAATTCTTATGTTATACGAGCATTCAGAATACATTAAAATGCTATATGTGATTAAGTTGACCGTGATTTCTTCTTCGAGACAGTTTCCAAACTGAAAAAGTTGTATAATGACCGTTTCCTTTATTGATGGCTGTTTTTTTTCTTCTTTACTCATTATCAATCCCGTTTGTAAATCGGAGAGAAATAGCTGATTTTCTATTTTTACTAAGGAAAATCAAAGGAGATATTGATTCTCCAGAGCTCCTGTCAAAAATAATGTTTAATGTACCATGTCGACCACTCCGTTTTAACCAAATTTATAAGAAAAGTAGCTTTATTGTGCGGGTGAGTAATAATTTTAATAGGCTTTGCAAGTAGCATGATATAGACCCATTTACAACCATTGTGGCTTCGGCGAGGAGATGTTTGAGTCTTGATATTTTCTAACAAGATGTTGGGATTGTATTTTAATGGTTGCGTTAGAAATAGTTTTTTGAATCACTATAATTTTTATTTGTCCCCTCTTTTTTCTTGTTCATATTTTTCGTTTTTTATATTAGTTCTATAAGCGAAGACTTGTTATTGGCTATTTGTTACTTAAATACTGAACTTGTCATTGGCCTAAAAACTAATAAAATTTTAAAATAAAATATAATTACCTACTCGCCAAAATGTTGGGATCTTCTATCGTACGTCATAACCATAAAACAAGTTCGGAGAAAATGATATGTACCTACGTGATTTTTAGAAGTGGAATACCTATATCTTGCAACAGACATCCGTCAAACAGCAGTTTGAATGCATTATTGTACATACGGTTTTTTAACAATAGGTACTTCCGACCAACAAGGAAACAGGTCACCTGGTAAGTGATAACTGGTTCTCCAACAACAACGTCGGTATCACAGATGTGTTGCCGCTCGTCACATCGGTAAAAATAAGGACGGGCAGAGGAATGGAGTATACAGTGTCCAGCAATCTCACTTATCGAACCAAATGCGACCGCAATTGTCACGTCACGTGGATTTCCAATGAGACAGTGGTACGGAGGTACTGCCCGCAAAGAGCCTGACTGACAACAACGTGGCTCTACAACTATAGTAGTTAGTAGTAGTGACTACTGACTAGTGAGTTAGTCTCTGTCGAATGTCTTATAAACCTATTGTTTTTTTTTTCGATTATACCCTGCGCCTGCCATTTTAGCACTCAGTCTAGAAATGGTTAATTTACCAATTGCAATGTTAATCTCTACTTGCATAACATCATCATCAGACCATTCGCTTCCACTGCTGGATATACGCCTCTCCTATGGCCTTGCATATAAATAACGTAATTTGGTATCTGGACAGCCTCCGTGGCGCAGTTGGTTAGACGCCGCCTGTGAAACGAAAGGCCGCGGGTTCGATCAAGAGAAATGTTTGTGCGACCCACAAATATTTCGTCCGGGTCCGGGTGTTTGTGAGACCGAGAAGTCCCTCGTAGTTCCTGATACCCACGACACAAGACTCGATCTTAGTGTGGGGTCAGGACTATGTATGTGACTGTTGGGCGTTATTTATTTATTTATGTTTATAAAATAAAAAAATCAGGAGGTAAAGTAATTAGCGTAATATTGATAACATGTTCCTTATAATATGATTAGATGCAACATCTTGTAACATTAACATATGGGATATATACATTGTATATCTTGTTGGTGCCTACATTGTACCGGCGCAATCACTTCAGCGTACACCCAGACTTTAATAATTCCGTTGTTTTACTATTTCATTAATTTTATTTTTCGTTAAACTATTTTCGTATTTTGATGTTTGCATTATTCTTAGTTTTGATTGTTATCTTGATCTTAACGAAGTATAATTCGCAAAATGTATTCCATTATGTGCAATAAAATAATTAATTTGCGCGGTGGATATACATTTTGGGTATTTCTATTGTTTGCATCGCATTAGCATAATGATGGCGTCAAGGATTTAGTTCGCAAATTAGTGGGCTTCATGCCGCCGCGCCATCCTCGACTCGCGTCACATCCTGCTCTCTCTGCGCTGTTGGTTTGTTATCGACTCGTTAGTTATATACAACCTCTCTTCAATATCAATACTCGTAATTTGTTTACTAGGGCATTAACTGTCGGCTAACACAGCTTTGTTTAATATATGAATTCCAACCACATCATAACATAAAGCTGAGTGGCCATCTACCGGTCACAGTCGCGATCAGCCATTTTTATTATTAAGTTTTATAATACTGTGTGTTTTATGTACGTTGCGTCTGTATATCAATAAATAGTTTTTCTTCTTCTTCTTTCTTCTTTAATTCACAATTCTCAATAAAATCTCACTAGACGAACTGAACTCGAACGCGCCTCCCTCATTTCTCATTCCCCTTCCTCATTCCTTTCAAAGGCAGGAAAAGAACCCCCAAGTATTGTGGGTGATTATGCGCTCCGGTATCACTTTGCAATATCAAATATTTTACACAAGAATTATTTTCAAGAGATGAGTAAGTGACCGTATGGTTTTCAAACTATGAATTACGTCTAGTTAATAACTATTAACACAAACAAAACGAACAGACATGTAACAGAGGACTCGCAAATATTACAAACATTTCATAGGGCAAGCGTGTCGTGTGTGGAGGCGCCAGGTGTGCCGAAGTAAGTATAATACTAACGCATCGCACGACACATACCTTTGTTTCAATGGTAAATGAGTTCAGTAATGTTTCCTCACATAAGTACAAAAACAGCTTATAAACTACAAATGTGACGAGGGCGTAGTTTTTGTTATATATTTGGACACATAATATGGTGATGGGAATCCCACCTCATGTACTCAAATACATAATTAATAATTATGTGCGACATTGAGGATAAAAACTAGATGAGGGAGTGACATGCGCTGTATAAACTTTATATCTGCTTCTTGCATCTTTACATTGTCACATTGATCTTTAAATAATATTTGCACAGATGTTTTTATTAAATATATAAATGTACCCAGCAGTCACACATAAGTTCTGAGCCCCCATGTGGACAGTCAAATAATAGAGATCTTTCTTCCATTTAAACCCACGGCTCCGTCAAATGATCAAATGGGACACCTAATAGAAAGGGATTACCGCTGGTAATGAACAGGTAGGTCCTAGGTATTTTGCCGACCTTTTCAAATACGACGATAAAGGAAAGAAAAAAGAAAGATGTAGTGATAGAGCGTTGGGCCCCTGGCGGCCGCACTAACTAGACGCAATATGCCAGTAAGACCGTCGCTTATTTCGTGGTCGCCACTTACACCTTTGTTTCGAATAACAAAGTGGAAGCCTCTAACCCCGCCGAGCCGGCCAGTTCCTGTAGTTATCCAACAAAAATTATGGCAAGTTACGTAGAATGTGGCTCTACCACATTTGTTTCCCAAAAAACACACATAAAAACCAATTTGACCGCACAAACTAACATCGAAGGCATCTAATTTCACAGCCGGCTTCTCGTCCACCGCACGATATATACGCAGGTCAATTAATATTAATTACATAATAAAAAAATAAAAACCGACTTCAAAACAAAAAACCACTAAAAACCAAAAAATAACTAAATAATAAGTACCACTGCGAAGCAAAAAAATAATATTTGTTTCATGGAACTTGCGCTTTTTGATTAATTTGCTTAATGACTTGACTAGCCTAGTTATTTTTTTGCTTTGCAGTGGTACTTATTATTTAGTTATTTTTTTGTTTTTTTGTGGTTTTTTGTTTTGAAGTCGGTTTTTATTTTTTTATTAAAAACTTTGGTTATTTTTATCTTTTTAGTGTTGATAGGAATCAAAATGAAGAAGATTTGGTCCCCACAAGGAATATGTTCTTTCCGACGATAATGAAATCGCTAAAATCGGCTAAAAGCTGCCAAAGCTATTGGAGTATTCATATGTTTATTATTTTTTCTCCCTCCCCCCCCCCCCCCCTTTTTTCCCTTACCCCCTTTCCCTCCACCACTGTAGCTTAGCTTTTATACTGAACCCAATGCAAAAACAACCATTGGAATCCTACTAAAGTTTGAAGAGTTCTACACTCCAGGTCCGAAAATGATCATCAGATCTCCATGTTGTGTTCCTGAGATCAACCTGTCAATACGTTCTTTCCAATGAAAAAGAAATCACTAAAATCGGTTAAAAGCTGCCGAAGATATTAGAATTTACGTGTATTTTAATTTTATCACCTACCCCCCCCCCCCCTCAGCCCCACCCCTTTTTTCCTCTCTCACTGTAAATTAACTTTTATAATGAACCTAATGCAAAAATAACCATTGGAATCCTACTTAATTTTAAGGAGTTCCCCTCTCCAGGTCCGAAGATAAAGCTCAGATTTTCACCATATTTTATGGGACCAAATGACAAGCATCAGCTTTCAATCAAAGAAAGAATGGTCGAAATCGGTTCACACAGTACAGAGAAACGAGGTAACAAACATAAAAAAAAACAACATACAGTCGAATTGAGAACCTCCTCCTTTTTTTGAAGTCGGTTAAAAATATTGACAGCATCGTACGCCTGCTGTGTTTTTATCTAGTAGGTAATCGACTCGTTGCTTACACTTTAATTGTAGTTGCTATTTAATTAACAAGTACGCAGACGTGTAAACTTATTAAAAATATACATTTTAAGGAAAAACTCTATTTGTAGTCGTATGCAGATGTTAAGTGGCGGGTCTGGCGGACTGTTGGGTACCGCGTGAGTGGCGTGACGAGTGTCGGCGGTGTGGCGCGGAGGGCGCGGGTGGCGAGTGCTGACGACGATGACACACAACGCGATCGGAATGCACCATTATTCCATCGCAGAGGAGTGGCGGCCAGCGCAGGAATATGCAAGCATAATGTATTGAAATATTATGCGCGAATGTGCGCCGATATCTTTATACACCAACAAATATTAATAATGGCATTTGTCACCTGTGCCACAATATTCTTTAACAATTGAAACATGTAAACATATTCTGTTTTCAGAATTAAGGTGAACCTGATTGATTTGCCTTTTCGACACATACGCCATATTTTCGACATTTAAGTTTATAAGACTTATCAAGCCTAATCCTTTATTTCACATCGAGGTATCTATATGAGTAGTGAACGAGGATGGTGGTAAAGGAAAAACTATTTGCCTTTTTCTTTTCTCAGGCTAGTCATATTTTTCGAATTTTATATGAGCTTCCAAACAAATACACATCTCACCCACATGTGCAAGATTTACAATCTGATCGCATAGCTAGAGTTAACGGATTGTTTTAAAATTAATCGACTTTAATTAAATCCGTTACGTAAAATACGTGTCGTCGGAGTCACTTGAATGACTGACCATAATGTGAATAGAAAAAGTAGGAATAAAGTTTTTTTTTCTATAAAATAAGCAGTGATATTGTACATAATATATTATGTAATTACGTACATATTTGTAACCTCATATTTATAATGAGACTCCTTCACGGTGATGGAAGCTACCTACTCACGCCATCTATTGTAAATTCGGAGTACTAGCTTAGAACGCAGAACTTAGAATCACTATACAAAATTTTAATTCATTCAAATTACTAATGCATCACAGTCATCAATTAGCAGCATTATTAATCATCGAATTAAGACTCGGTCTTAGTGTAGGGTAAGGACTACACATGAAACTGTTCGGTATATTTATTATTTATTTATTTTATTTTTATTTGGAAGATTTATATTTTATCTTCCCTTTTTTATTTAACTGCACTGTACACTTAAAAAGAATATAACAATGTAAAAATAAAAAATGACAGCTCTAAAAAGCTTATAATACTATTTTGTTTGACGGTCGCTGTCCATGACCTTTCTCTTTCTCAATTTTACTTCCTCCGTGCTCCTGCATCTTGCGTCGACACATGACAGCAAATGCGGAACTTGGTACTGCGCCATAGGTTTTAAATACTCGTACGCGGTTCGTGACGGCCAATGTGAGTCTGAGCATGTGCGGCGGGGTTAAGCAAGCCTTACACTTGACAGTGAGGCAAGCGACAATCCACCTCTGCACATAGAAGGCTCTAATGATTTCCCCACCATCCCCGGCTAATTACCAGCTAGTTTCGAGGGCGTCGTCCTGCACTGCCTAAGCGTCGGCGTGGCGTCCATTCCGGAACACTGCGCCTGTAGGCCCGCCCACTAAAATAATTAATTACTGTTGAGTATACAGAAGACGATTAAATAAAATCCAGTGAGCCTGGCTATCGCAACACATTGTATATTTAATTGGTCCGAGCAGATAGGACGCCGGTATAAGCCGCGTAATGTATGCGCGGTTCCCGGTACAGTGGTCGCTTAGCGCATGATTTATGTGCCTCGCCTATTATAATTTACTGTGAAGCAATACGCGATTTATGAATGCAGTAAAAACTTAATGGAAAACTAATATCTAGCACCGTTAGTTGTTTTGTTGAACTCTGAATTAACTACTGTTAATCCTAGTTTGTTTGTTGATCTCAAAAGTATTACGACTGGATAAATAACAGATGAATAAAAATAAGCTGGAGCGTAGTAGCCTTGGACACGAACTAATTGGCAAAATATACCTTATATGTAGGATGTACTACGTACTGTATACATTTTTATGTCATGGTGTAGATCTGATTATCTAAGTAAATGCAACTTATATTAAGTCACGTGGAATAAGTTAATATGTTTTTATTGATTAACATTAGTTCTGAATATGTATATGTATATTTCTGAATTTACTTATTGTACGTGCGCTACACACATGCTTAATTTTAAATTTATTGACCCGCCTTCCGCAATGCTATATTCTCATGTGGAAGAGACATTTGGCTTACACATAGTTTGACTGTTACCCCTTACGTTTATTATTTAAATAATTTATAATTCTGCAAACTCTAAAACGTACTTGGTGCTGATTGATGTACATTCATATTATTTAAAATATTCCTGAAGTCAATTAAAACGTTATACGATATAAAATGCTTCGTAACATAGATAAAAAAATATTATGTTAAAGTATAATAAATCATACCATTCAGAGATCGACTCTATTGCGTGCTGCGTTAGTTTGAAAAACATGTAAATTAAATGAAATGCGTTCGAAAAAGTTACCTAGAGACATCTACGAATACGTTTGGAATAGAACTAAGCGACTCTCAGTCCTTATACATAGCTCATTGCTGTATATTTGCATAGTGTACAGTTGGTGGCGTGTTCCTACTCGTATGGCTATCTGGCGTCATAACGCTCACTATGTCACTGAGGGTTGGCAGCTAGCCGTTACATCAGTTCTTCTTTATTCACACACCCAAATATTCTCACCGGCGCAGCATAGAGTCGACACGGGATGCCAGATCGTCATCAGCGTTCAGCATAGTAGAGAAGAATTTAAGAATAACCTGTACACCCGTGACCCGCCGTCTGCTTTCGATTACAATTTTTTACATTTACAATTTTTTTGGCTAAACTTTCGGAAACAATTGATCGCTATTATTGCAATGGAAAATCATAAGCTATCATTCACAATTCTAATAATATCTACGTTGCTTGCAGATATCGAAATACCTATGTTAGAATCTATTCAAAATTCTTATATATTTCAGAATATTACTAAACTTCAATAGTGGTTTATTTGGCTATTTAAAACTTAAATAGTAAACGAGCATAAACTTATAAATATAGTAGTATTTATTGATATCGACGTGAGAGTCGCCGTCGCTACGTACTGCCGGCTACCGCTGCTCGTCCTAATCATATGCATATAAAAACCTCTCGGTATCGCTCGGAATGTGTAATAAGATTGATGATAACGTTGCCAGCGATACGTGTTACAAAAACTGCGCCGTTTATCTCTACTCATCCCTTTGTGGAAACGGTGTGATGGCAGTTAAATAATATTACTTACCGGTAGAATTTCACACAACATGTTTATGCAAAGGCCCTCAGCATAAATAGCTGCGGGAACTAATTTGACTATTGAATACATTTAGATGCGATGGCTCAAATGGCAGTAGTATTTCTAATATGTATTTTAACATGTATTTATTATAAAATCATAGCGACATTATACTTAGTAGATATTTATTTTTTGTGACACTTTATTTAGGCATAAATGGTTCCGACGGTGAGAAGCTTTATTTCATCTGACCGTGCTTGGCTACATATACATTTCATTCATTCATATTATATTTTTATTGCTGTATTTCTAGTTTAGAGATATGTTAATTACAGGGTATATCAAGACTGCTACCGAAACGAAAACGAAGCTGAGTGATAGTTTTAGTGACTTCAGGCACAATGCAACTAAATTTTATGCAAAAATGTGTCTAAATTATTTTGTTATTTTTTTTTTATCGTCGTATTAGGATGGTAAATACATAGTGTTTTTCTTAAATATTAGTGTACGCCCTTTTATTCTTAAAGAAGCTATAGTATGCAAGGCTTAAAACTATGGATTTACCACCTAAGCTCGACGATATTTAAAAAATAATAATAAAAAAGTAATTATTGCGTTGTGTTTGTAGTCACCAAAACTGCCACCCGGCTTCGTTTTCGGTAGCAGTCTTGATATACCCTGTATATAATATTGTAGATTTAGACATTTTTAAAGTGTGATATCAGACACTAAACGTATGCGTTTAGTGTGTGCTGTTAAACTCGGTACAAGCCGATGAACTCCTAAATCACGGTATCTGGTGCGAAGTCAGTGTAGATAAGCTTTACCGTGGTGTTGCGTCGGCAGCGTCACCCGAGCCGCGCTGGCGGCGGCGGCGGCGGCGTTGCTCGTGATTGATAGCGCATTGCTGAATTATCGCGCTGCTCCGCCCGCGCCCGTATATCAACGGTATGGAAATTAAAACGTCCAGCGTTATCTAAAGTATTGTTGGGCTGATTGTTGGGGCGCGTGTTATCTGCGCAGCGCGTCGGTTCGCGCCCGTCGGAATGTATGTCGCTCTGGAATATATAGAAAGTTTTGCTCGGAATTTCAATTATGTTTAACATTATGTTTCTTGCACGTCATTTTATGTGGCAAAACAATGCTCGGTCGTAATAAAAATGTTGTTTAACAATTGTCGTAAAAGATTTAAGTTAATGCTTTTGTTTCATACTTGACAGAGGAAACTAAAAGAGTGCGTGGTGGCCGGTTGGTAAACGGACTAGACGCGATTGATTCTCGATTGTAGAGTAGGCCCGTGCCCTGCAGTGGGACGTACATGGGCTGATACAGAGGAAACTAATAATAAGGTACAATAACTACACACTTACTTGGGTGGAGACTTGGAAACATAACTAGCTACCTTTAATTATTTAGCACATAATAGCAATATTATTTATGTCCTAATATTTAGTAGGAATGTTCTCGATTATTGTATTGTGTCCCGTCGCGATAGTTTTCTTATTCAGGATAATCAAATCGGGTAACAAGTACTAAACAACGTTCACATACATATTATAATTTGAGGCACGATGGCTTCAGTTACAGCCACAACGAGCGATGTTAATTATATAACGGAGATATCTTTATGTAATAATTATTTGAGAGCGACATAATGGGGCTGAGAACAAAAAAGGTAGTTATACGTTACTAACAATGGCTTATCCGCTTTCACAGGTGGAATTAGTTACATGATAACTATGTATCGCGTCATGGTTGGCCTGACATCACTGCGCCTCCTTTATGTGTCTATATCATTTAGAGTCGACGTGTTGAATGGAGATGTTCTACGATATTTATACCTACCTACGTGCATCTATATTAATATCATCATTTTATGGTACAGAGTTAAACCTTAAACTATTACTATTTTCATTCTTCCACATGATGAACATATTATGCAGCCACAGGAAGACCACAACTATAAATAGGCCTGCCCAAGAATCTCCGCGGCTAACTGTTCTTAGGTACTAGGTCGCTGTAGGTAGGTAGCTGTCTTCAACACACTTCCTCCTACCTTTATTATGTCATCTGTTAGCTTAAATGGATAAAGGATGGATAATTGGTATTTATAGATACTCACATAACTTGAATCATGGATAATAAAACTGAGAGAACAGACTATCGACAATACGTATTAGACGGATTCAATCACAAACCACCGACATCAAGACAACTAGATAATATACCTATTATGTCATATTATATTTTTTTGGGGGTTTTGTGGAATAGCAGAGTGAATATGTATGTGACCACATATGTGACTCTATATTTTACCGAAAGTGAAGTAGTGACTTTTGAAAAGAGTGGAGTTATTCTTTGTTATCCAGATATAGGGATTGTTTTGTTGTGTCCTTAAGAGGTCTAACAGAGATATTTACTTTTAACTTTTTAAATTAAAAATATTTTGTTTCATTTACTTTTCTTTACCTTTAAACGGAGCTTGGTTTATTTGCTTCCGAACTTTTCATCCATCTCGCTAATTCGATTCTTTTCCGTTTATGCTCACCTTTAACTTTGATAGAATGCATTGCAGAGGTTTTGCTCTGACCGCTGCCTCGGAGGTGAATGTTATCAGTAATGGTGTGCCATGTGTGTGTGTGTGTGTGGTGGTGTTTAGTGGCGGGCCGGGAGCTCGCTACTCGGTGGGCATGTCGCAATAGGACAGTGATTACGCAGCGGTCATTACGCGATTATCCGACGTTATTGGATATAACAATATGCGTAACTCATAAAATGCACCTAATATGGCGCGAGCGGCGTAAAAATCATAATGTCCGTATATTTAAATGCATTATAGCTGAGTAAATATACGTCAAGCAATCACAGTTATTCTCGAATATCTACTTGTGAGCTTTAATTTTCTGTTGTGCAGATTATTTAATTTGTTTTCGTTTAGCGAAAGGTATATTGCAATGATAGGTTAAGTATGGACCTATATTGTAAATAATAATACTTCGTATGAAATAATAATAATTCGTGCATTTTATATGAAATAATGACGTTTAAAATCAGAATAAACCAAAACAATGGTACCTATACTAGATCATTTACGGGAAGTTATCCTATGTCATTTATCTAAGAAAGAGGAAAAAATATTTATTTGGAAAACATGCACAGGGGTGAGCTAATAGTGTCTAAACTCTAAATGATTTCCACGGCCTTCGCACATCTGTAGATGTTCAGTTCTGTGCACTTGTCCTATACAACTCTTGGATGATAGATGATAGACGGATTACAGATACGTCGTCAACTTCTTAAAATTAGAGGAGGAAGACATAAAACAACGGGAGGAGGAACGAGGATGTAGGAGTACCACCTCGGTCAAGCCTGACCATTTTTACTTAAGTCGAAAGTGATTACATTACACCTTATCCCTTTTTTTGAGTTTCTACACAGAAAGACTATTGTACCGCAACTATTGACTTATATGTAGACAGGTAGGTAAGTAATTCGATATTCATATTAAAATATTGTCAGACAATTCAAGACGGAGTTTAATCTTTGTTTTGTAACATTATCTATCAAAGTCACCGTCACGCATTTTAACCTGTATTTACGTCTTGACTTATAAAAGTATCCACCTAATTCCCTTGTTTTACTTATCAAAACTACATTGTTAATATTTTAAAATTAAACATAATAAACATTATATCTGTGAGGTAAAACGCTGTAAATAATAATTGATCCGTTTGTGTAAACATACCTAGAGTAAGCAGTAGGTATACATGTAATAATTTATGACATGATACGAGTATGTTGCAATTGATTATTGCTGGGAAAAAAGGTTTTTTTTTTCCGCAACGAGCGTTCAACAAGTGAAGGTTAAAAATAAGGATAATATTATCACAAGTATGAGTAAGTAGAGTGCGGCGATGCAATGTGCGGGCCGCAGCGAGGCTCGCGGCCAATCTGCGCGGAGGACGCGACATCGCGCGCGGCGGCGCGGCGGCGCGGCGGCGGGACGGACGCGGACGCAGCGGCGAGGTCGCACCGCCAAACATGGCGCGCCCGTAATCATATGGCATTGTGAACGGTTTTTTATGTTAAACGTTATAGCTGAGCCTCATTAAATGCGGATCGCAGCTGTTAATGTGTACCGAGAATACGTTTTTGTCTTTGTTTATTGTTTAGATAGGTTTTTGTACCGCATTTATAAACTGTATCACTTGCTTGCAATATTGTACGCGTCTGCAGAGACCCCGCGTGTGCTGCACTTCAAGTGACTTCTTATGTAGTATTTAGGCCTACTGCGTGTGTATTGCGCATACACTGCGCGGCGCCGCGCCGCGCCGCCTACCTACAGCGAAGCGAAACACGCTCGATATTAGTGAACACGACGAGGTGGCGCGGCCCTAACTACACACGTAAACAAACAATTAACGCACAGAACGTGTTTATCGAATCGTATCGGTATCGATATCGAAACAAGATCAATTTGCATATGATCCAACGGATGGTATTGAGGCGCAGCTCCCGGTTCGTCACCGGAGCGCGTGTGATGGTGTCGGCGACGGCGGAGGCGCGGTGTCGGCGCGCGCGCACGCCGCCCGCCACTAATTACGCCGGTGGTCAGCCGCGTCGCGGTCGCTCGCCCACCCACCGAGGCCGCACTAGATTCCACGCCCGCCGCGTTTTTTACACCCTAATTAAGCTAATTTATCGAGACAATAAGAGAAATTATCGGTGGCCGCTCGGCGGTTAGTGGCCGCTTTATGAGCGGTATTAAATTGTCGGATTTAAGAGCGCTACCGCGCTACACCGGCTGAGCGGCCGAGCGGCGGGCGGCGAGCGCCGAGTACCGACCGACCCACGACGAGGTCGCTTTGATGCCCCAATAAATATACTTACAGGAGATCCCATCAGATAAGACGGAGCGGGCTCGTAATGAGAGCCACGCCGAGGAATTCCATCGACAAAGCCCTAAAATGCTAATAACATGAGCTTGACACGGGCACACGGCCGCGGCGCGACCGTCTAGAATGTGTGGCGATAAGGAAGGTGCCGATCTCGCGCGGCCAGCCCATTAAAATGTGGATTTTATTGTTGATTGAGTAAACTTTTTTTGAAATGGTTGTTCCCGGGCCGCGTAGTGTGCAATTAAAATAAACGGTAGCCGCTCAGGTTTGATTCCGCTTATACTTATCAACTTATCTAATGTAATTACACAGTTAATTGTTTGTAGTTGGGTCGCTTTATAACAATTATAAATCACACGTTATTGTTATTTACATGAGGTACTTTGATAACACACTAAATTAACATTAATGTTAAGGTAATATATTATAGTCGACCTCTTTATTTACCATAAATAAATGTATTTCAATGATTTAAGACCTATTTAAGATAGATTTATGTATAAAGTGCGGTTAATATCTACATTAAATAAAAATAGACGAGCTATTACTTTTTATGTATATTTAGGCATTTAATTATCTACCTATACAGCCAGATAATGTTATAAGACGCCAAAGAGTGTGAAATCGGTATCAAATAATAATGAACGCACGACCATACAAGATTTTCCTCCCTGGCCTAGCAATATTAATAGTTTTACAGCCGTTCTCTATAATCTATCTATCTTTAACTAGAGATTTCATTAAATATTTCGATGCTATGTTTAATTTAACAAAGATAAAGAGGTATAAATATGGTGCATATATTTATATATAGATAGATTAGATAAATATATGTACATATATGTCTATTTTTGTTTAATGAAGCGTAGAATTATTGTACAGACATAGTCATGGTAGCTATATTAACCCCTTGTTAAAGATAGATAGGATATAGAGAACGGCCGTTAGAGACACATGCAGCAAAAAGTGTCGATAACAGTTGAGGCGGGGGCAGGGAGGGATAGCATCTACCTCTCCTTAGATAAAAAAATAGGCAAAATAATTAAGTAGGTAGGTACGTTTTACTGAATAATACTTACGCTTGGTAAAGCTTCGTATACTCTTTTCTATACCAAGAACTTAAAGGTTTGTACTCCCCACGACACAAACATTAACTTGCCCCCCCCCCCCCCCCCCCCCCACCTTATCGCCTGGCGACGTTACTGACGTGCAATTCATTTATCAAATTAGGTGCAAGCTGGCCTACTACGCAACGGATTTTGATGCGGTTTTTTTAATAGATAGATTGATTCAAGAAGAAGGTTTATATGTATAATACGTACATATTATTGTACAGAAATCTATTTGTACCCGGGCGAAGCTGGGCCTTGCCGCTAGTAATCTATAAATATAACATATAATAATTAATTTAATTTTTATTTGCAGCTGGCAAATTGGTGGGGTCAATCCCATTGAATTGCAAGAGTCAGATAATGTATTCTAAGCCGACGAGAATGCGTTAAGAGCTAGATGAAAGTAAATCAGGCCAAAATAATATGTCAAAATCCAGTTTTGTGGCGGCATATTGTCTCTACCTACCTATATAAATGGAATATAGGCGTGACGGTAGACTGATAGTGGTAGAGCCACGCTGTTGTCAGCCATGACTCAGCATGAATGGATAAACTCGTCCGGCGGTACCACTGTCTTACAGGAGATCGACCTGAAACGACACCTTTGCCAGTGGCGTAACTACACCATCTGGGGCCCGTGGCAAAATCTTCGGATGGGGGCCCCCCTTTTTGTATGGAGAGGAAAACTGTTAAGCTTATTTTCCGGTACCCCGGAGAAGACCAAAAGGAATATATTAATGTCACTGACCTGCCATTAAATTGCGGCCGAGGCGGGTCCCTAACAAAAATCTGCGCTAGCATATCGAATAAAACCCTGAACTCCGCATTTCGGGCGGTACTGCACATCTACTAGTTGAGTGGGTCGGAATGTGTCCCTGCAGTGGTTCTTAAGATGCCCGCCCCTGAGATAACCCCCGTACTCACGCGTCTTTCCTATTAAAACAACCTACGCCCGGCTTCATGGGATATCGCCCATGTTCATCCAATCCCCAAGAAGGGTGACCGGTCGGATCCTTCGAATCGCAGGCCGATTGCTGTCACATGCTGACTCTCCAAGGTCTTGGAGCGAGTTATAAATATGCAGCTCTTGACGTATCTTGAGGACCACCAACTGAGGGTCGTTCGGATGGTGATCTTCTCGTTTATGTCACCCACCATCATGTGGAGGCTTTGGATAGTGGGGGTGAGGCGATTACGGTAGGCCTTGAAATTATCACCGATTGTGGCATGGCGTCGTTTTGGGGAAGCTACCTGCCTGGTATTTCAACCTGAGGAACTCTGAAAGTACATCGCCAGCTTTCTGGATGATCGCAGCATAAAAGTCGTATTGGACGGCTTTTGCATCGAGACCAAGACCATTAATTCTGGTGTTCCATAAGGCTCGGTGCTTTCGCCGACCCTGTTTATCCTGCATATCAATTACATGTTGTCTATCACCAGCTGGCATTGTTATGCAGATGCTAGTGCAAGTGAGGCAAGATACATTTGACTACAGAATCTCTATCGGGCATCCGTTAAGGAAAGATGGTCTCAAATTTTGTCGGAAGTCAAGACTTCTCTGGGGCAGACCTCTCAATGGGGTAAATTAAACATAGCACAATTTAACCCCACGAAGATATAAGTTTGCTTGTTTACAACCAAGAAGACCCATTTTGTCATGGAGACACTCTCTCTAAGCATCCGAGAGTATTCATTGACCCGAATTATTGATAAAATTGCAGTTTAGGTGTCATTTGGAAAGCAAGGGCAAATTGGCCAGCAAAAAGTTAAGGATTCTCAACAGAGCCAAGCGGTATTTTTCGTCGGATCATCGGTTATTGCTCTATAAATGCGACGATCCGGCACGACGTGAAGTTCTGCTCTCACCTCTGGGTAGAAGCCCCCAAAACACCAGTTCGACCCATTTGACTCATTACAGCGCCGAACTGTTCGAATTATCGATAATCCCGATCTCACGGAGAATGTGGAGCCGTTAGGTTTGCAGTGAGACTTTGGGTCTCTCTGTGTAATCTATCAATTGTTCCACGGAAAGTGTTCTGAGGAAGATGGTGCCACTATCGCTATTCTCCCATCACACTTCCCGTTACCGCAGTAGAATTCATTCTTACTACCTGGAAACTATCCGTTCCCGGAAAGTACGTTTCCAGTGTTCTTTTCTACCACGCACGTGCAAGCTCTGGTCTGAACTCCCAGCTTCGGTATTCCCTGAGCGCTATAACCTGTCCTTCTTTAAACTAGGCTTTAAGAAAGTGCTCTCCTTACGGTAAGAAGCGACTTACGACTTACGACGGTAAGAATCTGCAAAAGTCTATGAGCGGCGGTGACCGCTGACCGTAAGGCGGGCTGTATGCTCGTATGCCTGCAGGCCATTAAAAGAACTCCACAACGAGACCAATTAGTCGTCGTAATATCTTTACTACGTGGCCGGAGCCCAAACGCAGCAATGGTGATGGGCCCCCCTCAGAAGCCTAATATTGAAGTTTCGTTCTTTTTTAAAGCACATCCGCACCATACTTTATACATAATAGTAAAAAAAAGTTAGTAAAATTCGCGTAAATCTAAAAGAAAGAACCATTATTATTATTTTTATGTATCAGAAATAACCCTTGCTATCTTTAATGGAAACTAATAAAATAGTTTTTTATTATCAATTTTGTTAGTAATAAATTGGCTAGGTTCTTGTCTGCTTACGGCCTCTTGAGCCTGAGTGGCCGGGCCGCCGGGGGCACCTAAGGTCGGGGGCCCGTGGCATTTTGCGCACTATGCCACCCTATTGTTACGCCACTGATCTTTGCTGTCGCGTTTCGTTCGGTGAGTGGGATATCTGCACAGAGTTCATTTTATAGATATCCGGATACCCAATATCTCTTCCCTCTCCCCATCTTTTATACTTCCTACTTCCCTACCGATTTAATGGGACGGCAACACATCCACGGACCATGATATCCATCGGATCCAAGTGTTATGGATGGGCGACAGTGATCACTTAGCACCAGGTGACCTATTTGCTCGTCGGTCAGACCTATGAACAATATACTTTGTATATACATATTACATAGTAGGTAGTTAGTTTTCTACACTAATTAATAACGTGTTTTATTAAATCTAAAGCAATTTTACTTCAGTAGCGCCATCTATTAGTAACTTCTTGCAATTTAGAAGATTTAACTTATGAATTTTAACAGTCTATTTTATCAATTCTGGATATATTATATTTCTAAACACTTTTTTTATTGATATTAAACTTTCTATAATTTATTATTAAGAAATCTGTTAGCAAAACCATAACAATCAAATATGGTCTAAAGGTTAAACAAAACGTTACATTTATACTCTATGCTACGTTTGAGTGCAAAGTGGATAACACAAAAATATTTCTGTATCCACCTTGGTATAATACTACCAGAAAATTCGTCGTGAAGTTGAAAATTGTCCCTATCCACCTCGTTTTACGGTATACGTATATATATTTAGATGCGTTTCCGACCAGGGCTGGAAATCGGTACTTTACCGAAATTACCGATTTTGAAATATTTAGGGATGTACGTTATACTTTCAGCATACCGATTTTTACTACCGGAAATTTACCGGTTTTATATTTGGGTTTCATGCTTATATATTCAAATTCATGGATTTAAAATAAAAATAACAAATAAAACCAAGTTATAATTCTAAACCTTTACTCAACAATATATTCTTTGATTTATTTGATGTTATATTTTTATATTACAACACTTATTTTAACCTAATGAATATTATAACCTACAATACTTTTTTATACATCTTCAGACTAATTTAAACATTTTCAATTTGTTAATATCGCTTAATTTTATCTCTTAAAATTCTCTTTAATTTTAGGACCAATAAAACAATGCCAAATATAAGAACATGAATACAGAATGGAAATATGCATTGACAAATAAAATTTAAATGGAAACATTTATTGTTGCAAATTATATTTTACAATACCATGAAGCAGCACAAGATTGCTTTGTTTGTAAAGGGGCATGCCCACTCCCCATACAGATGTCGGCCCCAGCTGCCCACGTTTTAAAATACACTCAAATTATTATATACAATGTAGTAAATAACTTTTCAAAGGATTGGATGCAATAAAACTTGGGGGTTCGAAGAAAAAACACTTTTTGTTTTCTCCTTACTCTTGTTTTTACAACGTTGTTGTCATAGTTTCTTTATACCATATTACATATTTACATTTGCGATACTTATTTTATTATACAATAATATAATATGTTAGGCGTAATTATACATATTTGATACACAAAATACCTCTTTGTACGGGAGTAGCATGGTTGTCGAACTCTTACTATGGCGTTTTATTTTATGAGCAGATTTGTTCCATGATAAATATTGACATTATTTGTGTTAATATTATTCCATGTCATAAATAATAAGGACATTGTCCAGTTATTGATCAGGAGGATAAATGTTGCTTTGATGCCGTGCCCATCCGAGATACCATATAACTGTCATAACATGGGCACAGCATCTAACAGTTCTACAACCTACAACACAATTACAGCAATCTTTCTTTAAGGCGTTTATACCGGAATCATTGCCATCAATTAATTAATATACAAAATATATTTTTCGGTTTATGTGCCTACTTGAAATTCTGGCTCTTAGTAAGAAGCAGCTCGGGCCGAAGTTATTTCCTTCCATTACACTAATTCTGTGGTTATTGCATACCTCTATCCTGTAACAACCATTAAATCTTATATGCTCACCGTAATATGAGCTTGCTTGTTTAATTTGGTATGTCTAGAAATAATTATTTTGATGATTTGAATGCTTATTATAGAAACATCACACAAAATCATCAGCTTTTAGAGAATTATAAAAACATTACGAACTAAAATAATATATCACAACTACACCCAAATCCTCAATTTTAAGAGAAAATTCAAAATTGGCAACACTTCCATGGCGTTTGATTTGGGCATAGATCGGCAATGTGAAAGAGATAGAATAATTTAACTCATATGTTAAAGCGAGATGCATGATGCGACCATACGTTTACACAGGAGTAGCCTGCAGTGACCCAGAGTCGAAATATGTCAAACTAAGCGAGCAACAAAATTCGCTTATTTTCATAATTTATTTAATTTTACAGTACTTGGTTATATTTATTAAACGTAGTTTATTATATTGCATTGTGCAGTGCTAAGGTGTGGTTCATGCAGGCGAAAAACTCCGAAATAATTAAAGTTTTCACAGGTACCGGCCACTTTTGCACAATACTATTTTGTGACGATATTATAGAATTAAATGGAAAATCGTGTATACATATCGGTAGAGAAGAATATAGTATTTCATTATATAAATACGCTGAAAGCATCCTTTGCGTATAAAAAATAATATCAAATACGTGAATTTACAATAATTTCAACCAAAAGTTGCTAGGGATTGACTGACAGGTTCGATCAATAAAAGGTTGTCGATAAAATAGTCGATGACAACACATGTTTCCCTACATTTTTATGGAGCTATAGTATGTTGTGATAGTGTGCATTCTTCTTCTTCTTCTACCTGGCGTTATCCCGGCCATATTTCCCCGGCCATTATTATAGTATTCATTCTACAATATTACTTATTACTTTACTTTTTCTCATTTTTTTATATTTGTGGAATAGTTATTATAACACTTCATGTATGTGATTAATGAATTAAGAACCTGTTTCAATCTCTGCCAAGAGGCTGTCAATTTATAATAACAAGAACATATTCGATATTATTATAAAATATGCGATACTTCTATGCACAGTATGATCGTCCAAACCTTGAAGCAACATTATTCATTTATCATAACATTTGGTATAGGTTTAAAATTTATAATTCTCATAGGAAAAACATTCGTTTAGGTGACGTGATCGAGAAAAGCTTCGTAGTCTATTAAACTGACTCTTTCTTCAGCCACAGGAATGCGACTAATGAACATAGGCCTTCCACAAGAATGTCTACATCAGTTTGTTATAAGCTGCCTGCATCCAACGACTTCCTACAAGCTCCTCCGTACACCTCTAACGCGGCCTAGCAGGCGTCCAACACTTTCCAATGTGTTACAAGTCAATTAATTGACTTAAAAAAGCATATTTTTTTTAACTCTAGTATACATATAGTAAAAATGTGTTTCTAAGACTTACGCGAATGTTACTCATTGAAAAAAAACTAATAATCACGGATTTTGTTGCAGACTGAGTCCACCCTGTGACTACGAAAGCTGTAAAGTAATCGAAATTTCGCGACGGGAAATTAAAAATGAAAAAAAATAAACCGAAAACGCTAAAACTTTGTAAATTATATTTTTATTTTATAAAAGTGTTTTTTGTTCTCAATTTAATTAGTATATGTACTATGTATACATCACAATTAAAAAAAAATTGTTCAGGTGAACATAAAGACCCATACAAAACATCTCAAACAAAATGTTTTCAAATAATATGACAATTTATCTTTATTTATTTGTGTGTTTATCAATCTGTATTGAAATAAACACATCAATAAGTTTCTGTTAATATATAATAAAATGTCGCATATATCCATAACATTTTATTTCACAACTACAGGCCGACAGCTATATCGATATCGATATGATAGTATCGAAAGTGCATGGTACACCACTATATGTCAAGCACACATGTAAACTTCACGCACACAATCGTAAATCAGTTTTGGTCGCGCTCAAAATGACACATTGCCGATCTATGTTCTATACTACATCTATGGATTTGGGAATGTATAAAACAAATAGTCATGTAACTGTTTTTCCGGTAGCTACTTTTTATTATAAAAATAATATTCCCGGAGTATTTCAGGAAACAAATGATACTATCATTGTGGATAAATTGAGTTATGATTTTGTAATAAAACGGTAAAGTGGGCAGGTGTAGGGCCAATTTTGGGCATTCTCCTTTTATCTAAAAGACAATAGGGAACATGCACCAGACTTTAAACTAAGTCAATTTTTTTTTTTTTGTAGTCTTTATTAATATAGGATTATACCTTAAAGATATTTTTTTAATTTATCAACTCTAAATCGGTAAAATAAATACTTAAAAAATGACATTTCAAATTTGCCGCGCATTTTTTCCGAAGCGCGATCTATTGCTTGAAAAGGAAAGTGACGACAATGGTTGCGTTCTTATAAAGTTTTAGCTTGTTGTTTTACGTTTGTTTATGAGTTATTTTGTGCTTTCTTTATACTATTAACTAAATGGATTATTTTGTCGCGAAATATAGTTCTGTAGCAATTAATGAAAGAAACTTAATCCAAATACTACGTTGTTCATAACGCAACCTCTGACGTCACAGCGAGTTCGCGCCAACATGGCGTTTGAAATTTGAATGCTTCGAAACTGATAGCAGTTTTGATTATTTTGTTGTACTCTTTTGATTGATATTTTCAAAGACTTATATTTTTTTCCGGTAATGTAATAACATAGAGAATTGATTAAAAATATAAAAAATGACATGCATATTCCCTATTAACATAAAGTAAATAACAAACAAAACGATTTAGCTTACTTTTGGAGAAATTGAAAAGCAAAAACAAGACATACATAATTAAAATAACCTATCAATTAACAAATAATTAGTTAAATCATTGAAAACATTAAATGCATCATGCATTACTAAATACTAAAACTTTTTTGATTCATTATTATAATATCGCACCCTCGGTGCAACAAAGTCACATTTGCAAAAATGCAACTTTTCAAGAAAACCATTTGAAACTTTGACATCGTATAAAAATATGATATTTCAAGACATAGACAAGTCGAACAGCTTTTATCACAATATCAACTTGTAATTTAAGCTTAAAAAAATTATGACTACTAAATATTCAACAAATTATAAGATTAATTCATTATACCTTCCAACCTTGTAATTTTTGCATATGTAACTTTGTTGCACCGAGGGTGCGATATATTAAAGGAATAGGCAAAACATATGTTTGAATATAGTCATTTTAAAGAATGTTAATGCTATTACTATTATAGTATGCACAATATAGGTCTATAATATACTTTTATAAACTACTGCATTGCGCTGGATTTGAAAATATAACCAAAATCTTTAGCAAATGCGTTTTTATGAGATTATTATATCAAGAAGTATAAATATTATAAACAGATTATTAATGAACATAATTACTTCTGTTGTGATTTAACCTTCGCCAATATTAACATATAAGTCTACAGTGTAGTGATCCTGCAGACGCAGTAGAGAGTTAGAGACTTTCTTTGTACTTCCAATGATGAACCCATTTGTCTGCGAATTGCTTGGACTGGAAATTTGACCCGAGTCAAGCCTAGAAATTATAAAACAATTAATAAAGAAATAAATACTATAAGGGCTCAATCTGTTGAAGTTGACTGGTTTCCTGACTTTACATACATATAACCATAAAACATTAGATAGTTATAAATGAATATGTTATGAACTTGGAAATACCTATACCAAAAAATGGCTTTAATCTTACACTGTACTGTGCTGGGACGACTCATTTACTTTTCGCTGCAGAGCACAAGCCTCCTGTACAGTCGAGAGTACGAATGAAAAGAGTAAGGCTACATAATTCATCAACTCGACACTAACAAAAAGTTAACCTTATCACATGTTCAGAGATCTAATAAATCTGTATTTCAATGGGTATTTATTTCAACTTATTGTTATTTCTTAATTCTTATATTCCTGTAGCAGATTAAACTAGAAATAGGGTCACAGCGGAATAACATATTATATTTACCTTAATTATGTCAGATGTGTTTTTCAATAATTTGGTATTTCTTGCTCCGCCAACGTAGCTGTTCACTTATTAAAGTGTTTGTATATTTTGTTTGTGAAGGCTGCACAGATATTTCTATGTTTTTTTCGTTTGTGCACTCGGGAACAAAACACATAACCAAAATTAAGAGCGGACTTTAGTTCAGGGTAGCACGAGTTGAGGGCTAAATGGGATCATAGGTGATAGGAATTGAGTTCCTAATTACAACGTTATCACTCCTATTCAAAGGAAATGCATAGTTTTCGAGAAATTAATATAAATAGTTCCTAACCTCAAATCACATATTGGGTAAAACGGAACGTTTTATGGGCGATTTACAAACAAATCATCAGTACTAAAGCTCAAAACACACTGTAGGTTTTTGTCTTACGCATAGAGTAAAGAGCGGTAAGTACGGGGCCAACTGACCAATTAGGACAATGGAACGTACAGGGTTTTTTCTATGTAGTCTGTGGTCACATCTTAAGCTTATGACCTATAATGTGCACACAACAAAAGAATCCATTGTTCAGATCGCTGTAAGACGCGTTGCTCTAGTTTTTATGGCCGCTTCTTTACTCTATGCGTAAGACGAAAACCTACAATGTGTTTTGAGCATAAGTCAAATATGTAGTCTATGGTGTAAAAATCGGTGAAACGGAACGTAAATGAATATGGGAGTTGATTCAGGTGTCAATGTCAACAAAAAATTAAGAATATTTTGTTGATGGTTTTTGGCGGATTTCGTATCTGCGTTATACCAATATTGATTTGTTTGTGTTTTGTTGTGTTATAATATGTTTTATAACGCCTTAAAAATTATGTTCAGAAGGAAGTTAGTGCACCCACTTTATGAATCGGTTAGGTCGAATGTGCTCCAAAACCGACTCAGGGCACCCCGACTTCACGTAGTCTTTTGACTACCAACCCTAGAGTGTATATAAAAAAGCCGGCAGCCCCCGCCCGCTGTAACAAAGGATACGCACCCGTGCGAGCCGGAGCGGCTGAGGCTGGTCGCCGGAGGCGACTAGCAAGCCGAAGCACTGGTAACACACAACTATCGAAGACTTTCGATTTTAGGCACTGAGGTATTTTGGACGAGAAGACGTCGCGAAGTTTCCCGAACGCTGCCCAACCGAGTTGGATTCGTCGATTGACCTCTCTCTCGAAGTTGGACCTGCCTAACCGGACCACTTGTCCTAAATAGACAAATTCGTCTACAACTTCGAGAGTCGAGCCCCCAACTCCAATGGGGGTGGGCACAACATGGATATTCGACATGATCTTCGTTTTATCCATGTTCATTTTAAGACCCACCTGTGGGGAAACTCGATTAAGGTCTTCGAGCATAGTGCTAAGGTCTTCCAGCGATTCTGCCAAGACTACAATATCGTCGGCAAATCGAAGGTGAGTAATATACTCGCCGTTGATGTTGATGCCGAATCCTTTCCACTGCAAGAGCTTGAAGGCATTTTCCAGCGCGTCAGTGAACAGTTTCGGAGATATGACATCTTCCTGTCTCACGCCTCTCTGTAGTGGAATAGCCTTCATACTCTGATCCTGTACTCGGACCGACATGGTGGCGTTGTTGTATATACACCTCAACACTTCGATGTACCGATAGTCTATGTGGCACCGCTGAAGAGACTGTAGCACAGCCCAGGTCTCGATCGAATCAAAGGCTTTCTCATAGTCCACAAACGCTAAACAAAGCGGCAAGTTATACTCCTCGGTTTCTTGTATAACCTGCCGTAGCGTATGAATATGGTCTATGGTACTAAAGCCTTTTCGGAAACTGGCTTGTTCGGGAGGCTGGAAGTCATCAAACCTGCCTTCGAGACGATTTGTGATGACCCTTGAAAACAACTTATAGACATGGCTCAGGAGCGAGATGGGCCTGTAGTTCTTCAGCAAAGTGTTATCACCTTTCTTGAAGAACAATACCACCAAGCTCCTGCTCCATGCCTCCGGCGTTGAGCCCTCGAGGAGAACGGAATTGAAGAGCCTCTGAAGGACTTTCAGTACCAGCGTTCCGCCCGCTTTCAGAAGCTCTGAAGTGATTCCGTCCTCACCCGGCGCCTTGTTGTTTTTAAGTTGTTTGAGGGCCATCTCAATCTCAAACAGGCTGATGTCCGGGATATCATCGGTAAAGTGTCGGATTAACTCAGCTCTCGGGTCTTCAGCCGAGCTTACAGTAGGTTTGGCAACCGAGGTGTAAAGCTGTCCGTAGAACCTCTCCGATCTCCCTTAATACCTCTGCCCTCGTCGATACCACGCGGCCGTCTTCCGTCTTCAGCCTAGACAACTGGCTTTGCCCAATAGACAAGTCTCTTGCAAACACTTTGGAGCCTCCGTTCCGCTCAATTGTCTCCTTAATGCTCACAGTATTGTGAGCACGGACATCGTGTTGCAAGGACTTCCAGATCCGTCTATTGAGCCGCCGATATGCTTCGACGTCAACGGAAGACTGCAGCGTCAAAGATCGACGTTCGGCCATGAGGTCAAGAGTGTGGATCGAGAGTTTTTGTGGTCTATCTCTACGGCGAGGTCTAAAATACTTAGATCCCACCTTATGGAGAGCTTCTACCAAACCGCTATTTAACTCGTCCACTGCAAGGTTTTCTTTTAGACAATCAAAGCGATTTGTCAACTCGAGTTGAAAGCTCTCGGGGTTTTGGATATGGGCGCGAGTAGGTCGGAGCGTAGACTTCATCAAGCGGCGCCTTTCTAATTGGACGTTGATATTCAATGTGCCCCTAACCATTCGGTGATCACTACCGGTTTTCACCCTGTTGATCACAGAGACATCACTGAACATCCGTCTATTCGTCATCAAGATGAAATCTATCTCATTTCTCGTAGAACCGTCAGGACTCAACCAGGTCCATTTCCTGTGAGGCCGCTTCTGGAAAAAAGAGTTCATCGCGAAGAGTCCCTCTTTTTCCAGAAAGTCGGCCAGCCTCTGACCCCTGAGGTTCCGTTGCCCATGTCCAAATTGCCCCACTTTCAACTCTGCATCGCTTCTCTTGCCCAACTTTGCGTTGAAGTCCCCCATAACAACATTGAAGTAGGTTTTGGAAGTATGTATGGCCCGACTAATGTCCTCATACATCTCCTCTACTTCTTCATCTGGGTGTGTCGAGGTCGGCGCGTATACCTGTATGACCTTCAACGAATATCTTTTGGATATTCTGAGTATAAGGTATACTACCCTGCTCGACACACTTTCGATGGATACGATGTTGTTGATGAGAGACCTGTGGACGAGAAATCCGACACCTCCTCGGGACTGTTGGTCGTCCCCCCGGTAGAAGAGCAGGTTACCAGACTTCAGGGTTATCGTATCCTCCCCGATTCTTCGGACTTCCGATAACCCCAGAATATCCCAGTGTAACCCGCTCAATTCTTCTTCCAGTTCGACAATCTTCTCATCTGTCCTCAAAGTGTATGTTGTGTGTTACCAGGGCCAGTCGTCGTCGGGGGTGGTAGCCGGGCCCAACCCGGGGATTCTTAGCACCCCCTGCCCCACCGTAACCATGGCTGCTACCATCGCCAGGAATAGTGGGGCTGCCGGGGACTGGGGGCCTGGTCAATTTTTGAGTCGCCATTGAGGGGTATTTGCCAATACTCGCCACGCTTGGCAGGCGGGTTGGCGAGCGCAGGAGAGGACTCGCGCTGACGACGCTGCTGCCCATCATCAGCGGGGGAAAGGAAATATGGTTTGTGAGTAGAGGATATAACGGGAAAGGAGAGTATGGCCTGTAAGAGTGGATACTGCAGTCATGGAAGGGAATGTTTGTAGTGACTGCAGTAGCTCGGGGGGCCGAGGTCGCGTACTCGTAGCACCTATTCTAGGACAAGCCATGACCACTAGATAGGAGCACCCCTGACCTTAGATAGGAGCACCCCTGACCATTTTTGTAGGTTAGGTTACTTAAATTGATATATCTCAGGAATGGTGCATTACCTTTTAACGGGAGTGGTACCAGGAGAGATGGGACACTCCCTCTCCCCCCCTCCACACCCCGCACCCCATCACATCGTGCTACCCTATTCTAAATTTTACCCTATATTTTTGTTACTGATTACAAAACAGATGAAATAACATGCAATTAAAAATAAAATAAGCAAATCCAAACTAAACAACAATTGACTGTTGAAAAATATGGCAGCAATATGGCGGTGACAGCGCACGCCGGCACACGCACACATTCATAAAAGTGGCGGAGCGTGAAAGAGACGGGGCGAAAACGGCATATGAGAAAGCGAGATAGAATAATGGTTTCTTAGATTTACGCGAATGTTACACATTGAAATAAAACTATTATTTACGGATTTTATCGCGAATTTAGTTTAATTTTTTTTACATTTTTAACTTCCCGACGTTTCGATTACTTTACAGCTTTCGTGGTCACGGGGCGGACTGAGGGACTGAGGGCGGACAGTCCGCCCTGTGACCACGAAAGCTGTAAAGTAATCGAAACGTCGGGAAGTCAAAAATTTAAAAAAATTAAACTAAATTCGCGATAAAATCCATAATAGTTTTATTTCAAAGCGAGATAGAAAGCGTCACTTTTTAAGCCTGAGTTTAGTTGAAAACACATTGTAGGTTTTCGTCTTACGCATAGAGTAAAGAAGCGGCCATAAATACTAGAGCAACGCGTCTTACAGCGATCTGAACAATGGATTCTTTTGTTGTGTGCACATTATAGGTCATAAGCTTAAGACGTGACCACAGACTACATAGAAAGAACCCTGTACGTTCCATTGTCCTGATTGGTCAGTTGGCCCCGTACTTACCGCTCTTTACTCTATGCGTAAGACAAAAACCTACAGTGTGTTTTGAGCTTTATGCTGAAAACAAACTGTAGGTTTTTGTCTTACGCATAGAGGAAAGAAGCGGCCATAAATACTAGAGCAACGCGTCTTACAGCGATCTGAACAATGGATTCTTTTGTTGTGTGCCGTAGTGATTACTTTCTCTATGTTGTGTGCACACTGTCGGTCGAAATTCGAGGGCATGACCTTCAAAAACAAAAAACGTCTGAGACATACAGCGCAACTAACATAAATTGACAAGTGGTGAAATTAGGAACTAGAAATGAAAGTAAAAAATATCTTCAACGCTTTCATTAAAATATTCTTTCATAATTTATACAATGTACATTTATACTAGTAGTCCAATAGTAGTAATGACAATAATGTCCAATGTAATTAAATTTGAAGAGAGAAAAAAATAATGGT
Source organism: Hyles vespertilio (assembly GCA_009982885.2). Classification (NCBI taxonomy): domain Eukaryota; kingdom Metazoa; phylum Arthropoda; class Insecta; order Lepidoptera; family Sphingidae; genus Hyles; species Hyles vespertilio. Next base: position 33,658,566 of record CM042825.1, read on the forward strand.
TTCTCCGTGCACCACAGCGCTTTTGAGTGATTTGCGATTGTGGACAAACTTGAGTTTACACAACAATAGGTTTTATAAATATGGCTACCAGCTTTTTAAGCCAAACTAATATAACATTTCTTAAAACTTACAATTAAATTAGAATTTATAATACGTACAAGGTATAATTTTCTTTATTCAATCTGCATACAATTTAAAAATTTTTAATACAATTTGGACATTTCTAATTATTTACATGAGGTGTTGCTGGTAATCTAACTTGACTTAACAGAAATAAACACCGCAGTTCTTTGACCAGTTGTTTGTAAATACTAGACTGGACGTAATTGACAGCTTCCGTGGCGCAGTTGGTTAGACGCCGCCTGTGAAACGAGAGGCCACAGGTTCGAGCCCCGCACCGAGACAAATGTTTGTGAGACCCAGTAAGTATTGGTCTTGGGTCTGGATGTTTGAGAGACCGAAAAGTCTCTCGTAGTTCCCGATACCCACGACACAACACTTAATTGGTCTTAATGTGGGGTCAGGATTATGTAATATGTGATTGTTGAGTGTATTAATTTATTTAATTATCAGTAATTAGCCAAAAGTTCGTCTGTGCGTTCATTTAAAAAATTGAAGAAAAACGATTTGAGTATGTGCGTAATAGAGCAATTATTTATAATGTTAAATGTAAAGAATACAAATATGCTTACTTAAAGTAAGAAGTATGGGAACAAATAGTCAGTACCTATTTGTACTAAAGATAATAAAGTATCATACTAAAGATAACGGAGTAATTTTTTATACAATCAAATATTAAGTTATTGATGTTAAAATTTCAAAATACACGCGCTGTTTTAGGAATTATAATAGGATAAAGTTAACCTTGTTATTTGTCTTCAGGTAGTCTCTTTTTTGTTTTCTTTTAAAATTACACTAATTATTGGTAGTAGAAATATATAAAAAAAATACAACAAGAACAAGACGTGTGCTCGAAACACGATCTTGCCTACTTTGGAATTCACACATTTTATACATAAGTATTTCTAATATGTGTACACGGCATTGTTGCTTAACATTTTTCCACAGTAAATTTATTCTCAATATGTAATCTATGTTTGTGTACAGAATTTAATCAATCACAGTATTATATAATTGATTGTGTGATTTAATGTTAATTGAATCATTGTTTTTGACAATAAAACAGTTGCAAACTCGAATGTGATAGTACCACAGGTTATCACAGATAAGAACTGTTTATAATAAGCGCCAACTAGGATTGATTTCATTTAATAAAATATATTATTTATTTGTTTATATAGAGATGAGATAAAGAGTACATAAAAATCGACTCTTTCATCCCTAAAAGCTTAGTCATTGGCAGACGAGAAAACCGTCCTTTGTCAATGAAATTAAAAAAATAAAAACGTACGTGGGCCCTCTGACGACCCGTACGAACCATGTAAGATGTGCTCTTTACCATAGTTTTGTACTCTTTACTCTATGCGTAAGACAAAAACCTACAATGTGTTTTCAGCTTTAAACCGGCCTGGATATTACTATTCTGTACACTTTAGAGATGTTAAAAAATAATCGATTTTTAATTTAATCGATTATTATTTTCTTATAATCGATTTTTAAAATACTATTAATAGTTTTTTATAAATCGATTATTTAAATTATCCGTAAAAAATCGATCGAAATTTTTTTATTAACAGCGCCATCCATGCAACATATGAAAAAACTCGAAGTAAGTTTATACTGTTTAAACACAGACCAATAAGGGTTCAATATTATTTTCATGTTATGAGTGAGTTATGACGTAGCCGGTAGTATCTCTATTTAATCTGTCATCTATGGAGCTTCTCACATATGAGAAACCTACCACCAGTATTTGTTTTAGTATTCGTTTTATATTTTAGTTTTTGAGAACATAACGGAGTCGTTAAGTTTGTTATAAGTATCTTAATTCAATACTAGTCAAATGTAAAATAGGAGTGGACATTTGTGACAATAATGACTTCTAATATTTTGCATTGCTTAAACTTAAAGATTAATAAAAGATAAATTGTTTTATATTTTTGTTTTTGAGATTACAATGCACACGTTTATTTTTTAATGAAATTAATTTCAAAACTAATCACATGTAAAATTATCATCATCATGTCAGCCTATTGCTGTCCACTGTTGAACGTAGGCCTAAATATGAAATAGTACTGGACAGATATGGCAATTTTTTAAAATTTGATTTATATTTTAGTTTCTGAGTCAAAAAGGTTGTTATTTTATTGCGATGCTCATCATTTCATTTTTATTAAAATAAATGTTGAATGGTACTGAAAATTTGTATCAATAAATAAACTTGGTTTCTTCATTCCTTACCTTGAAAATTTAAAGGAACATTCACTTTGATTTTTAGTTTTGAATCTGATATTATTTAATGCATATCGATTTATTTGATTTTTATTTTAATAAATTGTTAATATGAATTTCGGAGGATTATTATTGGAATATGAAAAGCATTTAGATTTTTAAATAATAGAAAAAATCGATTTTTTCGCAAAAATCGATTATTACGTTATTACAATAGATTTTTAACAAATCGATTAATATTGAATAAAGAAAAATCGATTGCAATTTAATCGATTTTTCCATTAACCTCACATCTCTAGTACACTTCCTATTCTGTGATTCTGTAACACAACCAATCCTGTTAAGCCATTTGTATTTATTTATCTATGATTTGTCGAATGTATTGCGTGGTTGCCCACGATTGGTTGAATACTTTTCTCTATCGAATTTCAACCAATGATTGTTGGTTACGTCAACGAACAAATGCCAAAAGTTCATTTTCAAGTTCAAGAAGACCGACATGCGTGTTGCGGATAGTCAGTCAACATCGAATAGACTCGTTCAAATTTAGCGTTGTTTTAGTTATTGCACGACCAGGCACTAGTTAAGATCTTCGGCGAGTAGTTTTTGGATACTCACAGCACGTTGGTTTATCCGACGATGAAATACCTTTTGTTGTTAGGATTCGTCGTCCTTTTACTCTCAGGTGAGTACCGGTCGATTGCCTACGTTGCAAGACTTAGTATTAGTAATTAAATTCATTTACGAAATAGGAATAAAAGAAACTGCCATCAATATTCAACGTACTTTTTAATTATAGTTTGAAAAATCATTGTGTGGCTTTAGATGCAACTCGCTCAGAGCTTACGAGTATAGCCGATGTGGTGACTAGAATGTTCCTCGCGCTGGCTGTGCTTAACCCGAGCGCGTCATCCAATTGTACGGATAAGAAATTTAGTAAAACGTAAAATTATATCATAGAAAAAAAAAACACTGATTTATTTTTGCGCGTGGAGAAACAGGGAGTGTCTACTGGATCGTGCCGTACGTTCAGTATGTAACATTCTGTGGCTGATCAAGATAAATATATGTATAAAAATCAAGATATATAATATTACGTTAATGCTTGGTACATGTAGTGCTATTCTTACTGTAATTAATATGCTTTGTTGTCAGGATGTTCCTATGCTCAAGAAGAAGGTGTAGGCACGGTGGAAGAAGTAACAGTGGACATTGACCATGGAGCATCTCGGGAAGGCTCTCGTACCGGTGAGTTGGTCATAGCACTCTGACCTCATCTGCAATCTTTCTGTGGTGTAATGTTCATTTATCTTTAATAGATTTCATTTACAAGTTGTGGCTTAATAACACAAATCAATCATCATGTAATTAGTAGGCTCAATGGTAATTTAAGTTATCTTGTTATCATAAAACACACATTTTGATAATGCAGTACCCAGTGCTATAATATTGTCAATTTCAATTATAACTCCACATGGCTACACGGTGCATGCATGTAGGAACAGTTTTTTGTTATTAACCTCAATGAATTATTTTTGCTTGAGTTTATCATCTGCTGCTAACACTCGTAGACATTCTTTTAGCCATTGTGAGTCTTGAATGTGATGATATAATCTGCGATCACTGCGTGGCACTTCTTCCAAGGTTTTGATATGTTCCCACCACCATCCATACCTTAGACAAAAATACAAGTTATATAAATTGTTATTTTTTTAATGTATCAATTAGAAATATCACTGATAGGCAGAGATTTATTATTTTACAAGAGAAAGCCTAATAAAATATGCTACTATATTTTATACTATAGTGTGTATTTTCTACTATACTATTACCAATTGTGATAATAATTCTAAGTATCACTACCTATTTAAAGCAGTCATCTTGTTTATTCTGATTGCAATATGTAGTGAAAAGAATAAAAAATTACAAGTTGAAACATTTGTTTATCCATCTTTGAAGGAATATTTAATGTCTCAATTATCATTAGTGGCCCAACTACTTATAGGATACAATTATGCATTTTTTGCATGACAGAGTACATAACAAACATCTATTTGATCTTTATTACTCTGGAATTCCGAACCTTTTACCTGACGAACTATGTATCCAATGAAATTATGCGACCCGCGATTGTGATGATCGATTTTTGCATTTAATTTTTGTTGACACTTATTATATGCGAAGTAAAAAACGAACGGGAGGTTGGAAATCTACTACAGTACGTTTTTCCCGGCGCTTTCTCCCACGTACTACAAATCTGTGGAACCAGTTGCCAGCGGCATCATTCCCGGACAGATACGACCTGGCGACCTTCAAAAAACGAGCGTATTCCCACCTCAAAGGCCGGCAACGCATCTCCATGCCCTATGGTGTTGCAGATGTCCATGGGCGGCGGTGTTCACTTACCATCAGGTGAACCGCATGCTTGTTTGCCCCCTAAAATATATAAAAAAAATATATATAAAGCCCACTGCACACGACGCTTGTTTTGCTGCTGGATTGCTTGCTATAATTTGCTGCTGGGTTCAAAGATGGCTGTGGCGCTGGGTGCAATGATGGCTCCCTCGATATGTTGGCTTCACACGATGCTTGCCACTACACGCCGCTAGGCGTGCATGCGAAGCGACGTTACTATCAAAGACACGAGTATTCATAACTTCTGCAGTACCATGAACGCTCGAGTACAAAAACTAATGCTGCTGAGATAATTAGACGTAGAAAAACTATTGTTGTGGCAGCTGCAGTTATTGCTTTTAAACAGAAACGAGAGCTTGAACAACGAAAGCGTCGATTGTAGAGTTGCGAGTGACTGTTACGGCGTGATACAGCACAGAATGTTCTACTAAACATAGTATTTAGTGAGCTCTGGTATGTATCTATAACATTTCAACTTTATTTGCTACTATATTTTTTGAATTTTTAATTTCGTAGTTCAGTTTTTAATATATTTTTATTTAAGCCCTGAAGATCGTTCCAATTTCAGTAATTATCCGAAAAAAACAAAAAAATATTATAAAAAACCCCAAACACGCAAGCAATCTATCACGAAAAAAAGCACGCGTTCGATCACCGAAATCCAGCACGCGACCACGTTTGAGAGCCAGCAGTGACGTCACTTTCTCGCAGCGCTGCCAGCAGAGCAGCCATCGGCGAACCCAGCAAGCAATCCAGCAGCAAAACAAGCGTCGTGTGCAGCGAGCATAAGAACACGGAGCTAGACATTAGAGAGTAGGCATGGACTGACTGGTGCGCCGTGGTAACCGGCGCGGCGTACTTTTCCCGCGGGCCGCGCGTGAACATGTCCTGTATGCGGCGCAGCGCGTCCGCCTCGCGCCGCGCCTCGTCGCCGCGAGCCGCGCGCGCGCCCCCACGCTCCGTGCTCGCGTAGAACTTGTCCGTCACCGTGGCCGCTGCACACACACACACACACACACACACACACGTACATGTCCATAATATCATTATTTATTACACGTATCACCCTCCCTACCGTTGGGAGATGCGAGATCACCTCACAATGCATACTTTCTAAATATTCGATTCTAGGATCTTTATCATTATGGATTTTGATAATGTGACTGAGGATTCAAGACTCATTAATGATATACACTGCAATAAACAATAAATAATTATTATTTGTTATTATACTTGTATAGCTTAGGTGTATCATAAAATTGAAAAAAATGGGTCCGACTACACTATGTTTACTTCTTTATGCATAAAAGCGTATGCTTATAAGAACACAACCGTTGTCATGGCTCCATGACAATTATAATAGCACACTGATTTTCAAACGAATCAATATACACTAGGTTTTATGAATAGCAAAAATCTTTATAGCAATAATTTTGATTATATAATTTAGAAAATAAAATAACTAAAATTTTTAACGTGTGTGAAAATCACAGTACCTTTATTAATACAAGAGGCTTTATTCTTATATAGCAATCAAAAATCTTGTGTAGCGGCAATGACTAAAAATAATGGTTCTGGTAGAAAATGGATCAGTTAAAAAACAACGGATAAAATGACACATATTGATACTGACGTAGTGCAAAAGGCTTTACGGGCGAAACATACGAACGGCCCGGTTCGCACTGTGGAGCGAAACGCAACTTAAACGATCGCGCGTGCAGCGGCCGCGTCGCCTCGGCGCCGCCCACATCCCCCGCGCCCGCCGCGCCGCCCGCACTGCCGCCCGACGACATGGCGCCGCTCAGAATGCACCGTGCAGTGTGCCGCCTCATCGGCTCGTCGCGCGGGCTCGTTTGATCGATGAGGCGGCGCGATTCCCTGCCAGTACAGTACTGCTACGGGTTGTGTTGACAGACGCGGAGGCGGTGGCGCGCGAGGAGGAGGCCATCTCGCCGGACGAGCTGAGCGTGGCGCAGCTGCGTGAGATCCGCGAGCGCGCCAAGAACTACACCTTCCAGACGGAGGTCAACCGCATGATGAAACTCATCATCAACTCGCTCTACAGAAACAAAGAGGTGCGCGTTTGAAATGGTGAAAATGGATCACTATTTTCCTCTAGGCGTGTGTGTGTCCTTATTATTTATCTTGCATGTGCGTTGTGTCGCCAGATTTTCCTTCGTGAACTGATATCGAACGGATCGGACGCGCTCGACAAGATCCGGCTGTTGTCACTGACGGATCATAACGTGCTCGACACCAACCCTGACCTGAGCATCCGTATCAAAGCGGATCCCGACAAGCGACAACTGCACATCATTGACTCCGGCGTGGGCATGACGGGCTCGGAGTTGGTCAACAATCTCGGCACCATCGCTAAATCCGGCACTGCAGACTTCCTTTCGAAGATGCAGGACGTGGAGAAGGTGAGCCATTGCCACGTGCGTCGTCCTCGATACAGCTTCGAATGACTCTTTCACAACTTGTACATTCCTACTTCCATTATTGATTGAATGAAACTTATAAAATATAATTTTTATCTTAATTATTTAGTAAACATTTAGATCTCGATGCATTTATATTATGATAATCATGAAGAAATACACATTTTTGTATGCGCTAAATAGTGGGGTTCATGAACCCGCATGTTCACGAACACGCATTTGGTCAATTCTACTGATTCAGGTGTGAATATCTGAAAGAGATCGCTCCGAGTCTTAATTTCTTATTAGTCTCAGGCACAGAATACTGAACTAACAGAAGTCAAGCTCCATACAAAGCGCGCTAAATCAACGCACACATAAACAGCGTTCACCGACAAGATATTCGAAACCAGTCGAGACCAATGCGACAGCGAGTTTCAAGTTTTGCGCGAACGCCGAGCGTAGTGTGAGTGTGGCAACAAAATTGAAGTACATACACAACCTTGACTTCTGTTTGTATTCTGTGTCTCAGGTATATGTACAATAAAGATTTAAAATTAAATAAAAATGTGTAGATGGTATAAGGTTAAGGGTGGACGGGTGATGAGGTGCGGCACGTTGCACATTGCAGGGTGGCGCGCAGGAGATGAACGACATGATCGGGCAGTTCGGCGTGGGCTTCTATTCTGCGTTCCTGGTGGCGGAGCGCGTGACGGTGGTGTCGAAGCACAACGCGGACGTGCAGCACGTGTGGGAGTCGGACGCCAGCGCGTTCAGCGTGGCGCCGGACCCGCGCGGCGACACGCTGCGGCGCGGCACGCACATCACGCTGCACCTCAAGGACGAGGCCGCCGACTACCTGCAGCCGGACACCATCCGCGCGCTCGTCAAGAAGTACTCGCAGTTCATCAACTTCCCCATCTACCTGTGGGCCTCGCGCACCGAGACCGTCGAGGAGCCCGCCGACGAGCCCGCCGCCGACGCCGACGACGACGCGCAGGTACACCACACGCGCATGCACCCGACACTCGCATGCACCCGACACTCGCATGCACCCGACACTCGCATGCGATATTTACATCGAGCCTTGTGTTGAAAGGTATCAATAGCTATGAGGGACTTTTCGACACAAACATCAAGATGCGAAAAAAATACTTGCGCAGCGCACAAATATTTGTCTCGGTGCACATAAACACGTACACTTGACGTGCCAGGGTTAAAAGTAGAAAATTTCAATGACTTAGAACAATTAGTAATTCACTTTGATGTGTTTAAAGAGAAAGGAAATATTTTCTTCCTTAATAATAAGTTTTAAAATTTAGTGCCAGTAAGTAAAATTTACATTTTACAATTTTGTTACGACAACGTCTGTAAAACGTGGTGAACTCGATGAATAAGGTGGAGGACGCGGCCGACGAGAAGCCCGAAACCAAGAAGACCGAGAAGACGGTGTGGGACTGGGAGCTGATGAACGACAACAAGCCCATCTGGACGCGCAAGCCCACCGAGGTGGCCGAGGACGAGTACACGCAGTTCTACAAGAGCCTCACCAAGGACTCGTCGCCGCCGCTCGCCAAGTGAGTGCCGCGCCCGCCACTGACCCGCGCGTGTGTATGTGTGCATGTGTACATGTGTGTGTGTGTGTGCAGGGCGCACTTCGTGGCGGAGGGCGAGGTGACGTTCCGCGCGCTGCTGTTCGTACCGCGCGTGCAGCCCGCCGACAGCTTCAACCGCTACGGCACCAAGACCGACCACATCAAACTCTACGTGCGCCGCGTCTTCATCACCGACGAGTTCAACGAGCTCATGCCCAACTACCTCGCCTTCATACAGGTAATGTGCTCGCACACTGCACTCCCCCCGTCCCCGGCCACTCCCCCGCGCTCACCCGCTTGGTGTTGCAGGGCATCGTGGACAGCGACGACCTGCCGCTCAACGTGAGCCGCGAGACGCTGCAGCAACACAAACTCATCAAGATCATCAAGAAGAAGCTCGTCCGCAAAGCGCTCGACATGCTCAAGAAGATCCCCGATGACGAGTATGAGCACTTCTGGAAGGAATATTCTACCAAGTGAGTGCTTCATAAATAAATCCACCCAACAGTCACATACGTAGTCCCGACCCCACACTAAGATCGAGTCTTGCGTCGTGAGTATTAGGAACTACGAAAGATTTTTCGATCTCACAAACACCCAGTTGTGTAGATCACACTAATATTTGCCTCGATGCAAGGATCAAACCCACGAACTTACATTTCACAGCTGGAGTCTAACCAACTCCACCAAAGAAGCTGTCAAAGCTTTTGTGCTCTATTTCTCATCGATTGTCCTGGCCGTTTGCGTTCGACATCTCTGACAAAAGCATTTTATCATCTAAAACCTTAACTATCTTTTACCACCTTGCGTTTTGATTAAAAAAACAGAGATATGTTTATGAAAACACGACAGACCTAGACGAGTTTTATCATGGGGCTGCATTTAACGCGTGTGCTTTATTATATTACAGCATCAAGCTCGGTGTGATGGAAGATCCCAGCAACAGGTCGCGATTGGCAAAACTACTGAAATTCCACTCGTCTCACTCGGAACAGATGACGTTCCTCGCTGACTACGTGAAACGCATGAAGCCTAAACAACACCACATCTACTACATCGCCGGCGCCAGCCGCGCTGAGGTACTCACACTCCTTTATACTTGATACCCCTTCTTACATTCCATCAAAATACTTACTAATTAGGGAAAATGAAACACGCTTACTAGTTGAATTTTTCCAGTCAAATCTTATTATGCACGCACCAATATATCCTGTAATCCACCTTGAGTGTCTCATTTTCATTTACCAGGACTAAGAGTTATGGATGTTTTTAAAAACGCAATCTAAATCGTCACCGAACGCACTTCGCCTTCCAGGTCGAGAAGTCGCCATTTGCAGAAAGGCTCGTGAAACGCGGATATGAAGTCCTGTACCTCACGGAAGCCGTCGACGAGTACTGTCTGTCCTCGCTCCCCGAGTACGACGGCTTCAAGTTCCAAAACATCGCTAAGGAAATCTTCGACCTCGAAGAGAGTGAGTTTCTCCCCACCCCGCCGGTCCTCCTCCCTCCCGCCCCCTCACCGACGAGTCTGACCCGCGTGTCGCGTCCGCAGGCGAGCAGCAGAAGGAGCGGCTGGAGGCGTACCGCACGCAGTTCGAGCCGCTCACCAAGTGGCTGGGCGACAAGCTCGGCGCCTGGATCACGCGCTGCACCGTGTCGCGGCGTCTGGCGCGCTCGCCCGCCGCGCTCGCCGCCACCGCCTTCGGCTGGACCGGCAACATGGAGCGTCTCGCGCTCTCCAACGCGCACCAGAAGGCCGACGACCCGCAGCGCCGCCACCACCTCACGCAGAAGAAGATGCTGGAGATCAACCCGCGCCATCCCATCGTGCTGGAGCTGCTGCGCCGCGTGCAGGACGACCCCGACGCGGCCGACACGCTGGAGGCGGCGCACACGCTGTACCGCACGGCCGCGCTGCGCTCCGGCTACATCCTGCAGGAGGGGCAGGCCGTCGAGTTCGCCGAGACCGTGGAGAAGATGATGCAGCGCTCGCTGGGACTGCCGGCCGACGCGCTGCCCGACGACGAGCCCGAGGACGACGCGCCCGACGCCGACGCGCCCGCCGACGACGCCACCGCCGACGAACACGAGGAGCTCTAGGAACGACAAGTGTCATCTACTTCAATTTTCCAGTATGTAATGCGACATGTGCCGTGTGAACTGTGAGTGCATTTTTTTATATTTCAGTATGCGTGATAGTATTGCGAACTGTGAAACTGTAAATAAATTATATTTATTAATTACGTTTGTTTTTATACATGGGTCACTTCCTTCTTTAATGATGAAAAGAGAATAACCGGGACCGCACCGAACGATCCACTGCGATCCGTTCGCGGGCGGCAGACACACGATCTATCAGAGACGTTGACTAATTTTTGACCAGCCTCCAGAGGAAGTTATCGAAAACAGGTGAAGGTGAGAGGCCGCCTGAGTACCCACGGGAATCTTTTCTCCCACCAAACAGCACTATATAAGCACTGCTGTTTGGCAAAAATTTACAATGTAAACACACAAAAATTAAAAACATACTCATGACGAGGGGTTATTATATACAGTCAGGTCGTAAGTATTGTCACACAGTAAAAACTTTTCAATTAGAATGCTGGCCACAAAAAAAAATTATTGAATTCTAATTTCGAATTGTTCATGAAAATAAAAATGTATACTTTTTACTTAGAGTATATACATATAGAGGGAGCGCTGGTACTTGAAAAACGTAGATAAAAATGGTGGTGCCGGGGCCACCTTTTTTTTCCCGCCAATCAGTATAGATTCAGACAGCGTGGGGTACACATGAAATCTTCTAGAAAGAAAAATCTTAAAATGCCATTTTGCGTCATTAAATTGTGCCCAAATTCTACCAAACGCATAATTAATAAGTATATAATTAACTACCATAGGTAACATTGCATATTTATTAATATATCGGGAGATATAATCAGTGGCGTAACAATAGGGTGGCAGAGTGCGCAAAATGCCACGGGCCCCCGGGCTTAGGGGCCCCCGGGCCGGCAGGGTCCTGGTCCGACAGGGTCTCAGGCCCGACAGGGCCCCGGCTCGATAGGGCCTCGGGCTCAAGCAGCTCAGCAACAGGGTGTCAGCAGATATTATAATACAACATTAATAACGAAATTTTTAATTAATAATAATAAATAATTGGCTACATTTTAAATATGACAAAAATTTCACCATATTTGATTTCAATGTTTTGTTTTTGTTCATTATAAATAGTATAATCTTGGTTAGAAACCAATAATTTACAATTTTATACTTATTAAGGTAATAATATATTCGAGATAAATATAAATATGCCTTGTTTCAAGAACGAAACGAATGAGAAAGAAGTCTGAAGCAATTAATAAAAAGTTAAGTACCTAAAATAAGTCAGTACTTTGGGAACGAGCATTTGATGAAAAGGCGAGTAAACAAAGTCCCAGAAATGAACGAATAATAATATCAAATCTCAGCGATAGTGAATATTCAGACCATATTAAAAGGAGTGGAAAATATTAAATCCCATATGTTACAGACAGGTGTAATTTAAAAAAGTTAAAATGCTAAGTGAAACAATTTGTCCAATGGTCCCTTCTTATGAGACAGTGACAGTGAGGACGTTTCGACCTACCTGGGGCAGACCCTTTAACACGGTAGAAACAACTTTGAGAAAGAGGCTACGAAGAGGTTCCAACTGGGCTGGGCAGAATTTGGTAAACTACATTGAGTCTTGTCACCTTTACCACAAAGCTTGAAAACGAAAGTTTTCAAATAGTGCGTCCTACCTGCTATCACCTACGGCGCTGAGACTTGGACACTTACGTACACGTACAGCGAGCTATGGAGCGTGCTATACTCGGTGTCTCTTTCAAGGATAATCCGTAATGAGCTTATCCGTCCCAGAACCTAAGTTATAGACAGCAAACAGTATTAGTAAGCTAAAGTGGCAGTGAGCTAGCCACATCGGTCGAAGAACCGACAAATGTTAGAGTAAACGTATTTTTGCGAGGAGCCCGCGTCTTGGCTAACGTAATGTAGGACGCCCTCCAGCTAGGTGGAGTGACGATTTGTAAAAGGCCGCTGCCCGATGCTGAATGCGACAAGCTGACGGCAAGGTAAAATGGCGCAATTTGAAGGAGGCCTAAGATGAAGATGAATAAACAAAATGTTTGAGTTGACGGTTATGACGACTGGAAACGAATTGTTAATGCGATAGAGACAAAAATATCTAAAATTCACTTGGATTCGTGCCTTTTGTATGAAAAATAGCGGTTACATCGGATATTAGACGATGCAACAAGCCAAAGAAACATTTTGTGTAAAGAAATATTGTCTGGCGTCAAGAACTGACTATTATTAAGAATATACTCCTCGAAGTTACTAATTAAACTTTTCATGGCCATAGAGATAGCGAAGATAGTAGTAATAAAAGAACTTTTTTGAGTTGTTACTAGAAAAATGTGATCCTGATTTAGAGGAATTGTTATATTTACGTTATATTTGATATTATCACTACATAGTATAAAACTAAGTCGCTTTCTGTGTCCCTATGTCCCTTTGTATGCTTAAATCTTTAAAACTACGCAACGGATTTTGATGCGGTTTTTTAATAGATAGAGTGATTCAAGAGGAAAGTTTATGTGTATAATGCGTGCATATTATTGTAGAGAAATCTAATAAAATGGGACAGAAGAATAGGTACAGGATGGGATTGGAATTGGATAAGCAGTTTAGACACCGGCTGTCATGTTGATTTTAAATAAAATATGGACTGGAATCTGTATTTGCACCCAGGCGAAGCCGGGCCGGGCCGCTAGTATGTGATAAGTTTTATGGTACCGTGTGGTTGAAAGAAATGAAAATAGAAGTCCAAAAGCACTCTTTAATCGTTATTAGGGACTCCTCTTTAGATTTCATGAAATGATTCATGCTCTAAATCCGATTAAAAATATGAAGCCATGTGATTAAAAAAGATTATTTACTGTACTGTATCAGCTCACATAAGTCGCAACGCAGGGCACGAGCCATATAGTCTACTACGCTGATCTAATACGGGCTGGCGGACTTAACGTACCATACAAATTCTTACAAATCGCTATGGTATGCAGGATTCTACTTGACTTGTGACTATCAATACACATATGATTCCGAAAAGTCAGAGGTGTACCCTGGGATTCGATTCGATGGAAAACGACTATGAACATGTTGGCGGCGCTTCTGGCCCGTTTAAAAATAAGGCCACATAAAAAATATATTCATAAAAACGAAATTACAATGTCGTGTTTTTTTACATTTACTAAGGGCCCCAATTGATGAACTTTGCCACGGGCCCCCGATGTAGTAGTTACGCCACTGGATAAAATCGACGGAATTTTACTAAAAAAAAATTTGAATTAGCGCGCTTTCTATAGACAAATTTTTCAGTGTTGCAAATTTATAAAAAATTTAATAACTCGATATCCTAGTAAATTGTTTAAACTATTTTTTAATATAAATAAATTAATAAGAAAAAAATAATTTGACGTTATATTAAACGGACAAAATAAAATTATTGCCGCCATTTATTTAATATGACAATGAGTTAAAATTTACTAAGTTTGTGACTAAATATGATTTGTAATATAAATATTTTGTTTTATAATTGGATATAATTTTTAAATCTGTCTGACTTTAATCTGGATTGTGAATATTGGCCGTCATTTAAATTTTAGAGCCTTAGCGCGACTTCTGGTAGGAGGTATATATTTAATATTTAACGGCCGTCTCCGTGTACCGGTAACATAAATTCATAGACGGAATTGAATATTTTGGCAGCCATTTTGAACTATTTTTTTATCAACCCGATCGCTCTCAAAATTAATATCTGGCAGGTCTCTAGGTACGGATAACATAAATTTATAGTCAGAATTGCATATTTTGGCCACCATGTTGAATTTTTTGTTTTTAACCCGATTGCTCTCAAAATCAATATCTATCTATTAAAGATATGTAAACAACCAAATCAATATAATGTTTTTTTAGGATACCCCTAGATCGAAAAATAAGACGCCAAAGCGTTAATATTATAAAAAGGAGTCGTTTAGAAGACTGTTGGATACTTACAAAATATTTTTATTATAATTAATATGATGAGAATACATTTTTAATTTTAAATAGTAGATAGTAGTTTCTACATTGTTGGAATGTAGACGGTCGACCTGGTTAAGGTTTCAGGAAGTCGCTGGATGTAAGGCACACAGGCTTGAGGAGGCCTATGTTCAGCAGTGGACTTCCTATGGCTTTTTATGGCTGAAGAGAGGGGGGGAGAGGGAGACAGAGAGAAAACTTTAGATTTTGATTCTGAGAGCAATGGCAGCCACAATACTTTACCTATGAATGTGGCTTATTGGTACCGAGAAACCCTCAGATATTAATTTTGAGAGCTATCGGTTTAATAAATAAAAAGTTCAAAATGGCGACCACAGTTTTTTAATCTTCTTCTACCTGGCGTTATCCCGGCCGGTGCCAGGGTCCGCCTTCCGGCAAATTCTCCTCCATTTCGCCCGATCTTCGGCATCCTCAATAGTAAGGCCATTGACCCTCATATCTTCCTTGACGACATCGAGCCAGCGCTTCTTGGGTCTACCCCGCGGTCGAGGTCCGGGAATATTGAGGCTCAGGCACACATTACCGACGTACTCCTGCGGTTTCCTTAGGACGTGACCATACCATCTCAAGCGGGATTCCTGGAGTTTATCAACCACATCGCGGACACCAAGACTGCCACGGATGTGCTCGTTACGGATTTTGTCCAAACGCGTAACGTTGCACATCCACCGCAGCATCTTCATCTCCGCGACGTGAACCTCCTGGACGTGCCGCTTGAGGGCAGGCCACGTTTCAGAACCATACAGGAGCACCGGCCGCACGATGCTTTTATAGATGAGACCCTTGAGCCTCATCGGCATCCTGCGGTCGCAGAGTATGCCTGAGACCTCCCTCCACTTAGCCCAAGCAGCGCTTATACGGGCTTTGACGTCAAGGTCGATGTCACCGGACTCATGCAGTACGGACCCAAGGTACTTGAACTTGTCCGTCTTCACGGCAAGTTCGTTCCCTATCACGATGCTTTGGGGGTCCGTACTCCCGCAAGCCATGTACTCGGTCTTCGCCACATTTAACTTCAGACCACCGCTCTCGAGTGTCTCCTTCCACCGGTTGACCTTGCGCTCCAAAAGTCGCCGGTCCTCCTCTACCAGTGCAATGTCATCGGCATACATCAACAACCAGGGCGCAGGGTCCTGGATGTGAGACGTAATGGCGTCGAGCACAACACTAAAGAGGAATGGACTCAGCGCCGAGCCTTGGTGCACACCGACATCAATCGGGAAAGGATTCGTATCGCCAACGGCGGCCCAAACGAAGGACTCGGATCGGAGGTACATGTCTCTGATAATGTCCACATAGGCTTCCGGTATTCCTTTCACCCTCATCGCCCACCAGATTGCCTGTCGCGGCACACAGTCGAAGGCCTTCTGCAGGTCCAAGAAAGCCATGTGCAGTGGCTTCTTCTTCGTCCTGTATGCCTCGCCGAGCATCCTGAGTGCAAATATCGGGTCAGTAGTACCACTACCAGGACGGAAGCCATATTGACACTCAGAGACAGTACACTCTTGGCGGAGCCTGGCCTCGATGACGCGTTCGAAGAGCTTCATGGTATGACTCATGACCTTAATGCCGCGATAATTACCGCATTCCTGAACACAGCCTTTACCCTTGTATACGGGAGTTATCACACTCAACCGCCATGAGTCAGGCATGTTTTTGGTATTCAGGATGCGGTTGAATAACGCAGCAAGAAGCTCCACACCATGAAGCCCCAACGACTTCCACGCCTCTATCGGAATATGGTCAGGCCCTACCGCTTTCCGGTTCTTCATGCGACGAAGACTACAGAGAACTTCTTCAGGTGCAACAGGTGCAACAAGACCTTGGTTCGGGGGCAATTCAGGGTAGGACACTCCCAGAGGTATGGTGTTAAATAAACCGTGGAAGTAAGAGCGCCACCTCTCCTTCACCGCGCTAGCCTCACATACCAAAGCGCCTCGGGAATCCTTGACACATCGGCATTTGGTAATGTCGAGTGTCGCCTTTTCCCGAGTCTTTGCGAGCCGATAAATGAGCTTTTGACCCTCCACAGTCTCCAACTTCTCATACAGAGGGGTCAGAGACTCGTGTCGGGCCTTGGCCACAGCTCGCTTTGCAGCGCATTTGGCGAGGTTGTACGCAGCGCGGTCTTCAGGAGAGTTAGTCGCTTGCCACTTTTTGAAGAGTGTCTTCTTCCTGAGAATTGCCTCCCGGACTGTCCCACTCCACCACCAAGTCTCCCTGTTAAGGGTGCGACCACCCTTAGTTGTTCCGAGCTTCGACTTCGCAAGGGTGGTGATTGCTGACTGAATGCCGCCCCACAGTTCCCCCACATCTTCGATCCCCATACAATTTTCTAATAAGGGGATCAAAGCTTCGCGGAAACCATGCACAGCAGGTCCATCCAGCAACCACCACTTTATCCTTGGTGCTCGATACTCGTTCACTTTGGGTTTCGGTGTTACCTTCACATCCATAACAAGGAGACGATGCTGTGTCGTGAGACATTCTCCCGGGATAACCTTGCAGTTGGTCACTTTGCTGATGTGGCATCTCCTTATGAGCAGGTAGTCAATTTGTGTTGAGTGGGGCCCACTTTTGTATGTGATGAGATGTTCGGGTTTCTTTTGGAAGAACGTATTCACAACGGCCAGGTCTGCCACATGACAGGCTCTGAGAACAGAGTCCCCCTCTGCGTTACGTGCGCCAAAACCATAGCCGCCATGAACACGCTCATTCTCCCGACGGTCCTCACCTACGTGCCCATTCAGGTCCCCACCCACCACAATGCTCTCGGATTGGGGCAGATTACGCATAGTATCATCAACAAGGGTCCAGAAGGCTTCTTTCTCCGACTCCGAACAACCAGCTTGCGGGGCGTAAGCACTGATCAAGTTGGTAACAACCCCCTCAATCATTACTTTAACCCGCACAAGCCGGTCACTCCGTCTGTCGACTTCAAGAATACTCTCCCGAACGCTCGAAGACAACACTACGGCAACCCCGTTCCGGCCAGTGGGAGATCCACTGTAAATCAGTTTGTAACCCTGCCCGATATCCCGAGACTTGCCACCTTTCCATCGCGTCTCTTGAAGAAACGCGACTTGCACCCGACGTCTCTCGAGAACATCTGCAAGCTCTCGGCATTTACCGGTGAGAGAGCCAATGTTCCATGTGGCGAAACGGAGCTACTTATAAATTTGGTATATTGGTGCCGACTACTGAGATACCCTCAGATGTTGATTTTGAGAGCAATCGATTCAATGACTAAAAAGTTGAAAATGGCGGCCAGTTTTTTAAATCTGACTATGTACTTGGCTTATTGGTGTTGACATAACGTCAGATGTTGATTTTGAGAGCAATTGGTTCACTAAAATATAAAAAGTTCAAAATGGCGGCCACAGATTTTTAATACAACTATAAATTAGGCTTATTGTTGCCGAGTTACATTCAGCTATTGATTTTGAAAGCTATTGGTTCATTAAATCAAAAGTTCAAAATGGCGGCCACAGTTTTTTTAAGCCTTAGTATTTTCTAGATATTTTCTTCTTATAGATATTTTCTTGGTCGTAATGTTGGTAGCATTGCTGCCTTAGGGTTGCCGGTTAACATATTTTCCCCAACTGTATCAAAATTTAATTACGTTTTTTTGGTCCCAATAACAATATCGATACATAATATTTTTAAAGAATGAAAAATTGTGGCGACTATTTTAACACGTTTATCTATAATTCCGAGTACGTTTTCACTGCGAATACGAAGTAATTTTACCTGTGCGTTATTATACAATAGCATTGCAATATTGGAAATGCTTGGTGGTGAAATGGTAAATGTTTTAGTCCCTATGCTTCGATAGCCGAGCTTCGTTCGTATTCGGTATTGAAAATCGTGGCCGCCATTTTGAAGTTTTTACTTATTGTCCCGATTTATCTCAGAATCAGTATCTGAGGGTATCTGGGCACCAATATGCCAAATTCATTCATTTTAAACCTTACTAAGGCTTAAAAAAACTGTGGCCGCCATTTTGAACTTTTGATTTAATGAACCAATAGCTTTCAAAATCAATAGCTGAATGTAACTCGGCAACAATAAGCCTAATTTATAGTTGTATTAAAAATCTGTGGCCGCCATTTTGAACTTTTTATATTTTAGTGAACCAATTGCTCTCAAAATCAACATCTGACGTTATGTCAACACCAATAAGCCAAGTACATAGTCAGATTTAAAAAACTGGCCGCCATTTTCAACTTTTTAGTCATTGAATCGATTGCTCTCAAAATCAACATCTGAGGGTATCTCAGTAGTCGGCACCAATATATCAAATTTATAAGTAGATTAAAAAACTGTGGTCGCCATTTTGAACTTTTTATTTATTAAACCGATTGCTCTCAAAATTAATATCTGAGGGTTTCTCGGTACCAATGAGCCATATTTATAGGTAAACGATTGTGGCTGCCATTGCTCTCAGAATCAAAATCTAAGGTTCTCTCTCTGTCTCCCTCTTCCTCTCTTTCTCTTCAGCCATAAAAAGCCATAGGAAGTCCACTGCTGAACATAAGCCTCCCCAAGGATCTCCACATTGACCTGTTGGAAGTAGACTGCATCCAGCGACTTCCTGAAACCTTAACCAGGTCGACCGTCTACATTCCAACAATGTAGAAACTACTATCTACTATTTAAAATTAAAAATGTATTCTCATCATATTAATTATAATAAAAATATTTTGTAGGTATCCAACAGTCTTCTAATCGACTCCTTCTTATAATATTAACGCTTAAGCGTCTTATTTTTCGAACCAGGGGTATCCTAAAAAACATTATATAGATTTAGTTGTTTAGAGTACATATCTTTAACAGATAGATATTGATTTTGAGAGCAATCGGGTTAAAAACAAAAATGTTCAAGATGGTGTCCAAAATATGCAATTCTGACTATAAATTTATGTTTTTCGTACCCAGGGAATGCCAGATATTAATTTTGAGAGCAATCGGGTTGATAACAAAAAAGTTCAAAATGGCGGCCAAAATATTAAATTCCGTCTATGAATTTATGTTACCGGCACACGGGGACGGCCGTTAAATATTAAATATATACCTCCTACCGGAAGTCGCGCTAAGGCTCTAAAATTTAAATGGCCAATATTCACTATCCGGATTAAAGTCAGACAGAGTTAAAAATTATGTCCAATTAAATAAGATCAGAGAATTACAAAATATTTATATTACAAGTCATATTTAGTCACAAACTTAGTAAATTTTAACTCGTTGTCATATTGAATAAATGGTGACAATAATTTTATTTTGTCGGTTTAATATAACGTCAAATTGTTTTTTTCATATAATTATTTATATTAAAAAACAGTTTAAACAATTTACCAGGTTATCGAGTTATAAATTTTTTATAAATTTGCAACACTGAAAAATATGTCTATAGAAAGCGCGCTAATTCTAATTTTTTTTTAGTAAAATTCCGTCGATTATATCTCCCGATACATTAATAAATATGCAATGTTACCTATGGTAGCTAATTATACCGGGTATCTCAAGACTGCTACCGAAAACGAAGTCGGGTGGTAGTTTCAGTGACTACAAACACAATGCAACTAAAAATTTCGCGACAATTATTATATATGATTTTTTAAATATCGTCATTTTTGAGTGTTAAATCCATAGTTTTTGCTAAAATAATAATTTAAACACTTTTATACCTTAGATTATTTATAAATAAAAGGGTATACACTATTATTTTGGAAAAAAATGTATTTACCACCCAAATATGGTCAAAGGAAGAAAATAACAAAAAAAAATTGACGCTTTTTTTTGCAACTTTTTCTGTTGCATTGTATCTGAAGTCGCTTAAACTACCACCCGGCTTCGTTTTCGGTAGCAGTCTTGATATACCCTGTATACTTATTATTATGCGTTTGGTAGAATTTGGGCACAATTTAATGACGCAAAATGGCATTTTAAGATTTTTCTTTCTAGAAGATTTCATGTGTACCCCACGCTGTCTGAATCCATACTGATTGGCGGGAAAAAAAGGTGGCCCCGGCACCACCATTTTTATCTACGTTTTTCAAGTACCAGCGCTCCCTCTATATGTATATACTCTAAGAATATAACCAAAAGATTCGTTTATCGTACTATCAAACGATACAATGAAGACTCTAGTGTAGATGACAGGTCAAGAAGTGGTCGCTCTCGGTCTGTTAGGACTCCAGCAGTGATAAAAGCTGTGAAGGAATTCAAAGAAATCCCAAACGTAAGCAGAAACTGTTGGCCCTTCAAATGGGGTTAAGCAGAACCACGGTGAAAAGGGTGTTAAATGAAGACTTAGGGCTTCGGGCATATCGAAGAAAAAGAGGACATCGTTTGAATGCTCGTCTAATGGACCTGAGACTGAAGAGATGCCGCGCTTTGTTGAAGCGGTACGCGGGAAAAAAATATCGAGAAATTCTTTTTTCAGATGAAATTTTTTTACATTAGAAGAGAGCTACAACAAACAAAATGATAAGGTGTACGCACACAGTAGTGAAGAAGCGAGCAACCGTATTCCGCGTGTCCAACGAGGTCATTTTCCATCCTCGCACATGGTATGGTTGGGAGTTTCTCATTGGGGCTTAAGAGAGGTATATTTTTGTGAGAAAGGTGTAAAAACGAATGCAGTTGTGTATCAAAATACAGTCCTGACGAACCTTATGGAACCTGTTTCTCGTACCATGTTCAATAACAGGCACTGGGTATTCCAACAAGATTCGGCACCAGCTCATAGAGCGAAGAGCACACAAGACCGGCTGGCGGCGCGTGAAATCGACTTCATCCGGCACGAATACTGGCCCTCCTCCAGTCCAGATTTGAATCCATTAGATTACATGATATGGCAACAGTTGGAGGAAAAGGCGTGCTCAAAGCCTCATCCCAATTTGGAGTCACTCAAGACATCCTTGATTAAGGCAGCTGCCAATATTGACATGGACCTCGTTTGTGCTGCGATAGACAACTGGCCGAGCAGATTGAAGGCCTGTTCTTGGCCTGTATTCAAAATCACGGAGGTCATTTTGAATAAACTTTAGTGTAATAAGAATCTATGTTTTGTTAAGTTCATTTTGGTATATAAATGGTTACATAATGAATAAACTTGTTTCAATTATTTTATATTAAACATGTGACAAAATTTATGACCTGACTAGGTAATATTATGTAATATATTGAGGACGAAAAGTCTGGGATTAGGTCTTCTCTTGAACATTGCGACCTCCTGGGGGCCCTGCACTATTCACTATTACATTCCCACTTACAAATAATAAAATATGAAATAAATAGCGAACTAAAAAAATAACTAATATCCTACGATTAAATTAATCAATTTTATTATAACTAACTTAATCATTAATTAACGCCAATTAAAGTCATATGACGACCGATTGAGAAAAATAAATAAAAATAATGATAAATATGGCAAAACTTTGTACAAGTCACAAATACTTATTTTAGTAAATTGACCATAACTTTTAATTATACTCATGGTCCACTCTAACTGTGGTACTAAACTGCATAGTTGTTATCAAAATCGGGTTCGTAATTCTTTTGTCGTTATTGATCTTATTCTTTTTTCGTGATTTTGCCATCCACGCCCACTTTAAAAACACACCTGTATATAACTTAAGCGGTTTCTATTTTACATAACATTTCCACCCCTATGTTAACACCTTTAAGGTGAATTATAGGAAAAAAAAAACAGTTAATCCTGTTTCTAGATGAGTAACCAGTGTCAAGTTTAATATCTGCACCTTCACCGGTAAGACCGGTCACAATAGGGTAAAATAAGACAAATATTATTACAATATTTAAAAATTAAAGATTAGGGATGTCAGAACAATAACTAAAGAATAGAACGAGTCTGAAACATATTCATAAACTTATCCTGTTTTTTCCAATGGGCCAAGATTATGGGAGAGAATGAGACAAATAATATGTGCTAAGGACGGCTCATGTTCACTGATGAAACGTCAAATTGCTATGTTTGGGTACATGGACGTAGCATCAAGTGGACTCTACATTCGAGTTCCACCGTAAGGGACAGATATATTTTCATATTATCGTTTAGATCGGCTCTTACAGCCAATAATAAAGCAGCGCACCATACCTTTTTTCTTATAATCACTTTCAACACTCTTTTACACACATTTTTGACCGCAAATATTCGTAAAATACTCAGTAATTCAAGTTTAAAACAAACCGCACGTCGTATGTGCTTGGCCGATACAATATGAACGCTACAAAATTATGTGGAACTCTGAAAAGGACGACAAATTGTGTTTTGTCACTTTTATTCTTATGGTTTATGCATAAGTCTAAGTGAAATGGACTATAATATGTAAAATGCATGTCAAGTCTATACGCCCTTGTTTGGGTATGATTACACGGCCGAATTAAAAAGTGCAGTTATGTCAAATGTTACCAACGGCCAAAGCGCCAACATAATTTAGTTACGACCATAGATGAAGTATAGAATATAGATCGGCAATGTGTCATTTTGAGCGCGACCAAAACTGATTTACGATTGTGTGCGTGAAGTTTACATGTGTGCTTGACATATAGTGGTGTACCATGCACTTTCGATACTATCATATCGATATCGATATAGCTGTCGGCCTGTAGTTGTGAAATAAAATGTTATGGATATATGCAACATTTTATTATATATTAACAGAAACTTATTGTGTTTATTTCAATACAGATTGATAAACACACAAATAAATAAAGAAAAATTTTCATATTATTTGAAAACATTTTGTTTGAGATGTTTTGTATGGGTCTTTATGTTCACCTGAACAAAATTATTTTTTTCATTGTCATGTTATATACATAGTACATACACCTAATTAAACTGAGAACAAAAAACACTTTTATAAAATAAAACTATAATTTACAAAGTTTTAGGTTTATTTTTTTCATTTTTATTTCCCGTCGCGAAGTTTCGATTACTTTACAGCTTTCGTAGTCACAGAGTGGACTCAGTCTGTAACAAAATCCGTGATTATTAGTTTTTTTTCATAGAGTAACATTCGCGTAAGTCTAAGAAACACACTTTTACTATATGTATACTAGAGTTAAAAAAATATGCTTATTCAAGTCAATTAACTGACTTGTAACACATTGGGAAGTGTTGGACGCCTGCTAAGCCGCGTTGGAGGTGTACGGAGGAGCTTGTAGGAAGTCGTTGGATGCAGGCAGCTTACAACAAACTGATGTAGACATTCTTGTGGAAGGTCTATGTTCATTAGTCGCATTCCTGTGGCTGAAGAAAGAGACAGTTTAATAAACTATGAAGCTTTTCTCGATCACGTCACCTAAACGAATGTTTTTCCTATGAGAATTATAAATTTGAAACCTATACCTAATGTTATGATAAATGAATAATGTTGCTTCAAGGTTTGGACGATGATACTGTGCATAGAAGTAACGCATATTTTATAATAATATCGAATATGTTCTTGTTTTACTATTATAAATTGACAGCCTCTTGGCAGAGATTGAAACAGGTTCTTAATTCATAAATCACACACATGAAGTGTTATAATAATTATCCACAAATATAAAAAAATGAGAAAAAGTAAAGTAATAACTAATATTGTAGAATGAATACTATAATAATGGCCGGGCTAATATGGCCGAGATAACGCCAGGTAGAAGAAGAAGAAGAATGCACACTATCACAACATACTATAGCTCCATAAAAATGTAGGGAAACATGTGTTGTCATCGACTATTTTATCGACAACCTTTTATTGATCGAACCTGTCAGTCAATCCCTAGCAGCTTTTGGTTGAAATTATTGTAAAGTCACGTATTTCATATTATTTTTTATATGCAATGGATGCTTTCAGCGTATTTATATAATGAAATACTATATTCTTTTCTACTGATATGTATACACGGATTTCCATTTAATTCTATAATATCGTCACAAAATAGTATTGTACAAAAGTGGCCGGTACCTGTGAAACTTTAATTATTGCGGATTTTTACGCCTGCATGAACCACACCTTGGCACTGCACAATGCACTATAATAAACTACGTTTAATAAATATAACCAGCTACTGTAAAATTAAATAAATTATGAAAATAAGCGAATTTTGTTGCTCGCTTAGTTTGACATATTTCGACTCTGGGTCACTGCAGGCTACTTCTGTGTAAACGCATGGTCACATCTTGCATCTCGCTTTAACATATGAGTTAAATTATTCTATCTCTTTCACATTGCCGATCTATGTTTTATACTAAATCTATGGTTACGACATATTCAATAGTGATGTGCTGCACATTTTATCGATAATATAAATAATGTATATTTTAGTTTACTAGCCATGTTACATAAATTGGCTTGTACTTTAAAATACCTACCCGGAACTGTAGTAGTAAAAAGCACTCGTCCACTGCGCGAGGGCTGTGGTCTAGGATGCCATATGATATAAACTCAGTGTTTCATATATTAAAATGCCTTAATTGCAGATTCTCTACAGATGACGACATTAGGCAAAATTGGATTCATGCTGTTGCGCGTACAAATTTCCAATGGGAAAAACAACACCGTATTTGCTTAAGATTGAAGATAGACAAAGAAAGAGAGATAATCGTATCTCAAATAAGCATAAAAGTAGGCCATATAGTTTTACCAATCGAATAGATTGCATATTAAATTCTTTATTTTTCTTTCAATCGTTTTTTTATCGACGACTCTTTTTTCTGCATTAATTATTTCAAAACATTCTTTCTAGATACTACCTTTCCTTCTCCAAATTCATGATCAGATGGTTCTCTATTCATCTATACACTGGATTTTACAGTATATCGAGAATAGTATGCTTTGCCAATTTTAAAGTTTTCGTCAGAAAAACCCACAATCATGTGAAATGGTACCCTTCATGCTGGATAAAGAAATCACCGAAATCCGTTATTAAATATTAAAATTTGTGTTAATAAAGAAGTTCCGACCTTACTCTTCACAATTTTCGATGTCATCATGTTCATGGCAAAAATGTACTCTTTAGAGGCTTTGCGTACTAGCAGAGTAACGCAATCACACATGTTATATTTTTTTTACATTTACATGCGGAAGTTTCAACTGCTAATTCAAAATGGGTTTTCATGGGAGTTATCTTATATTTTTGCTAGTTTTTTTTTATCTTAGTAACAACTGATGATAACAGAAAACACCTTTTCAAAAAATGTAGATCAACGTATTATATTTTTTTGTTCTGTAGCTACAAAGATAAGACACAAGTTTTTAATATATAAAAAAATGGCTATGGATATGAAATAAATAATATTGATTCGTGTATGAATATCGACCACTGTGTCTACGATTTTGCTATAAATAAAGTTCATCTATCGATAACGATAAAATATCAGAAGAGATCACAGCACAATTATTTCTTGTTTTCAAAATTAGAGTGTACGTTGAAATGTCAATAGCACTCCTTCTATGCTATTCATTGTTCTGAGTAATTAATCTAGTGACGTCTCTATCTTGGTTTTGCATTTCTTTTCTGTTACTCCCAGTACAAGGTTTAAAACGTTTGTAACTTGTTTAATTCTTAATGGATTTAAAATTTCCTTTGTTTGTTAGACCATAGCCAATGGATACGTTTTGATAAATACAATTAAAAAATGGGTAAAATACCCTATTCTCCATACAACAGTTTTTAACTCTTTTCACCTCCTTGGGCGTAGAATTTCCTAATATCCTTTCTTAGTGCTACCCTACTACCCTACGTCATAATAGGAACCCCTGTTGTGGCGGTTGCAATACGCCAACTTAGATATAGCTTTTAAAGCGGTTGCAATACGCCAACTTATATTTAGCTTTTAAAATAACACGCTTATTAGTTGTAATTTGAACATTATTTAAACACGCATTTCATTTTAAAATATGACTGCAGATGTTTAACCATAAAACATCTGCGAGTCGTTTTATTTAAGTAAGAATTTTTGTGTACCTTATTGTATAATATTAGTTAAAAAGATGCTGTTCTAAATTATTGTTTCCTAATTGTAATGGCCCGTTCATACCGGGGCAATAAAACTGTATTATTATTGACAGCCTCCGTGGCGCAGTTGGTTAGACGCCGCCTGTGAAACGAGAGGCCGCGGGTTCGATCCCCGCTCCGAGAGAAATGTTTGTGCGGCCCACAAACATTTCTTCCGGGTCTGGGTGTTTGTGAGACCGAAAAGTCTCTCGTAGTTCCTGATACCCACGACACAAGACTCGATCTTAGTGTGGGGTCAGGACTATGTATGTGAATGTTGGGTGTTATTTATTTATTTATTTATTATAGTTAAGTTCTTTAGTGGCGGCAATCCTTTGCAACAAATTTATGTTTTTTAGACAATAGTACACATGTTTTGTAAACCTTTCTGTTTGGACAATAGCCCAGATGTTTGGGCCAACCTTAATTTTTAGTTGAAAGGATAGACCCTATTTTATGGCTTAAATATATATATTTTCTGGAAGATTTATCCCCACCGATCCTCATTCGGGTAGTCTTATAAAAGGGTCGGTTTATTAGGATGAAGAAGACAGTCTGACATCTCTCGTCACGAGCACATCTCGCTCCGAGTCGCATAGTTATAATTTTACTCTGTCTGTGAATGTATTAAGTGTTAATTTACAAAATATATAATAGTTAGTTCCTGGAAGTGAGTGCTTATTCTAATACCTACACTTATAACCACCAAAGTAGTGACCCCGAATCAAAAAGAGTGATTTGAGTGTAGTGTATTAAAGTTAAATTGTAGTACGCGAGTTTTCCGTGGAAGAAACATTGTTTTTGAGTAAAACATAGAAAAAGTGAGCAGTATAATGAACACCGGAAGCGGTAGCGAACAATCTGCCCCGGAGGTTGCGTCGTGTTCTCCACATATACCAGAGTGCAAATCGAATGATTTAGAAGTTTGGTTCGCCATGGTAGAAGCTGCGTTTGCTGCCGCCCGCATCAACTCGGAGAAATCAAAATACGCACTGATAATATAGAAGATACCAACTAGCATCATAGACACAATGCGTGATGTCATTTTAAGCCCGCCCGAAGACGCTCCGTATACAACGTTCAAGACGATTTTGACAAAGCGTTGTGGTACATCGGAGAGTCAGCGAACACTTCAGCTGCTGGAACGCGAGGACCTGGGAGATGATAAGCCGTCACAGTTTCTTCGACGTCTACGAAACCTAGCTGGTGAGAATATGTTGGAATCTACTGTCCGTACACTTTGGCAAGGACGATTGCCAACGGTCTTACAGCCCATCCTAGCAACTGTTAAGGACCAACCGTTGGAGAAAGCTGCGGAAGTTGCTGATGCAGCTTTAGAATACTTGCCAATGCGTTCAGCTATTGCAGAGGCCGGAATTCGTCCTACTTCCACCAAACAAAAGGAATTGGTATCGGAAGACATGAAAAAGATGTACGTCAGTTTAAAGGACGAGATTGCTTTGCTACGTCGAGAAATCAACGATCCCACTTCACGTGTGCGAGTGCGAGATAGAAACAGATCACGATCTCGCTCACGTTCCAGAAGCCGTGGTCCACGGCCACGTGATTTATGCTGGTATCACTGGCGGTTTGATACGAAGGCAACAAAATGTGTTCCACCATGCAGCAAGGCTACGGGAAACGCTCCGGGCAGTCGTTAATGACGGCAAACGACCCCTGCCCTAAGAAATCACGCCGTTTATTCGTCTGTGATCGAGCCAGCAAAATCCAATTCCTCGTGGACACCGGAGCTGACATCTGCGTGTTTCCTCGTCATCGTATCCAAGGCCCGCATAAAAAGTCCAACTACGAGCTTTCTGCGGCCAACGGGACAGTGATCGCTACATATGGAATTGCTAATTTAACGTTGGACCTTGGCCTAAGACGAGATTTTACTTGGAGGTTCATAATAGCTGATGTCTCCAAGCCAATCTTAGGTGCTGATTTTTTGGCATATTATGGACTCCTACCAGATCTACAACGTAGACGTTTGATAGACTCCTCCACCCTGCTTACCTACAAAGCGGAGATAACAGAGTGTCAGGAACCAAGCATCAAAGTCATTAATGGCTCATCACCATACCATGAGCTTCTGCAGGAGTTCCCAGATATTATTCGTCCGGATGGCGCACCTAAAACAGTAAGCCACAGCACAAAACATCACATCATTACGACTCCAGGCCCACCAGTTGCGCACAAACCCCGTCGTCTTGCTCCAGACAAGTTGGCCGCCGCTAAAAGAGAATTTGAGGCGATGTTACGACTAGGATTGTGTCGGCCATCAAAAAGTCCATGGGCTTCTCCACTACACATGGTTCCCAAGAAAGGAGATGAGTGGAGACCATGTGGAGACTATCGGGCACTCAATAGTCGGACAGAACCCGATAAATACCCAGTACGACACATCCAGGACTTTGCACAAGGACTGCACGGGAAGAACATTTTCTCCACTCTTGACTTAGTAAGAGCATTCCATCAATTACCAGTCGCAGAGGAAGACATACCTAAGACAGCCATCATTACTCCATTCGGACTCTTCGAGTTTATGTACATGACTTTTGGATTACGTAACGCAGCCCAAACCTTTCAGCGCTTCATGGACGAAGTGCTACTGGGATTGGACTTTTGTTACGTGTACATTGATGATATTTTAATTGCATCATCATCACATGAAGAGCACCTCAAGCATTTGAAAATTGTTTTCAATCGTCTTAAGAAATATGGCGTCGTCATCAACCCCAGCAAGTGCATCTTTGGTCAGAAAGAAGTTCGTTTCCTGGGATATATGGTAACTGCAACTGGTACTCAACCATTTCCAGACAGAGTTGTCGATATACAACGGTTTAAATTGCCAGACACAGTCAAAAAGCTACGTGGATTTCTCGGTATGATTAATTTCTACCGCAGGTTCATACCAGGTGCAGCCGCAACTCAAGCACCGCTTAACGACCTACTCCAGGGTAACCTTAAAGGAAATGCTCCTGTGCCCTGGACACCAGCTACTACAAAGGCTTTCGACGCGTGCAAGGAGAGTCTCGCGGAGGCTACCTTGCTTGCTCATCCTCAGCCCGACGCACAGTTAGCATTAATGTGTGATGCATCGGACTACGCCGTCGGTGCAGCGCTGCAGCAGTTTGTGGATAATCATTGGCAACCGCTGGGCTTCTTCTCGAAGAAATTGAGCCCCACCGAGCAGAAATATGCAGCTTATGACCGCGAACTCCTAGCTATATATCTTGCTGTTAAACACTTCAGACACATGATAGAAGCGAGAAAGTTCACTATTTACACTGATCATAAGCCCATTACCTTCGCATTTCGGAAGAAATCAGACCAATGCTCACCACGCCAATTTCGACACTTAGATTTCATCAGCCAGTTTTCAACGGATATTCGTCACATTGCTGGAAAAGATAACCCTGTCGCTGATGCTTTGTCTCGCGTAGAAGAGCTCGAAACAACTCTAGACTTCAAGGCACTCGCTGACTCGCAGGCGGACGACGAAGAACTTCGAAAATTGCTAAAAGAAAATACGTCTTTGCAATTGAAACGTATACTGATTCCAGGCACGGATATCCCCGTAACCTGTGACGTATCTACACAAGCTGTTCGACCATTCATCACCACGCCGTTTAGGAGAATTGCATTTAACACCGTCCATCGACTTTCGCATCCCGGAATCAATGCTACGGTCAAACTTATGACCCAGCGTTATATTTGGCCGTCAATAAACTCCGATTGCAGAAAATGGGCTCGCAGCTGCATCGATTGTCAACGTGCGAAGATCTCAAGACATGTATCTGCCCCTGTTGGATCATTTTCTCCACCGACATCCAGATTTGAGCATATCCACATAGACATAATCGTAATGTCTATATCTGAAGGTTACAGGTACTGTCTCACAATGATAGATCGTTTCACTCGTTTGCCAGAAGCAATACCACTCCAAGACCAGGAAGCAACAACGGTGGCTAAAGCATTCTACAACCATTGGATCTCACGCTTTGGCACACCATTAAGGATCACATCTGA
The DNA here is from genome assembly GCA_009982885.2 of Hyles vespertilio. Taxonomy (NCBI): domain Eukaryota; kingdom Metazoa; phylum Arthropoda; class Insecta; order Lepidoptera; family Sphingidae; genus Hyles; species Hyles vespertilio. Next base: position 33,689,533 of record CM042825.1, read on the forward strand.
CCGTGGTAGACAGTTCGAGTCGCACCTGTTCAGGCACCTCAATCAACTGGCAGGCACGACGCATTTCAAGACTACGGCTTATCATCCGGCGTCCAACGGTATGGTGGAACGTTTTCATCGTCAGCTGAAGGCGGCTATAAAATGTCATCAGGATACACGGTGGACTGAAATTCTCCCTACCGTGCTGCTGGGCATCCGAGCTGCTTGGAAGGAAGATTTAGAGGCTACGGTCGCCGAGATGGTATATGGTCAGCCACTGCGGATTCCAGGAGAGTTTTTGGTGCAACAGACGACAATCACCAACAGCAATAGTGCAACGGACTTTGTGAAACAGCTACGGCAACACTTTCAAGAGCTGCGACCGACTTCACTATCTCGGCATGGCGAGAAAAGAACTTTCATTTTTAAAGACCTCAGCACCACTGACCAAGTCTTCGTGCGCCGCGAGGGTCCAAAAGTGCCCCTGCAGAGTCCTTACGAGGGCCCTTTCAAGGTTGTCATGCGAGGGGAGAAGACGTTTGTTGTTAACGTCCGCGGTCGTGACGTTACAATTTCCATTGACCGTCTTAAACCAGCCTATGTGTTAGCTGACCCTGAAAACACTTCAGCTGACGACGAACATCAAGCACCAAGGCAACGGACAACTCAAGACACTGAAGATGTACATCACGAAACAGATGCACACCAACGAACAAGGTCCGGAAGGCGCGTCCGCTTCCCGGACTATTTCCAAAGTGGATTTTCGTGAACTGTCATTCACTGGTAGGGGGGTGCTGTGGCGGTTGCAATACGCCAACTTAGGTATAGCTTTTAAAGCGGTTGCAATACGCCAACTTATATTTAGCTTTTAAAATAACACGCTTATTAGTTGTAATTTGAACATTATTTAAACACGCATTTCATTTTAAAATATGACTGCAGATGTTTAACCATAAAACATCTGCGAGTCGTTTTATTTAAGTAAGAATTTTTGTGTACCTTATTGTATAATATTAGTTAAAAAGATACTGTTCTAAATTATTGTTTCCTAATTGTAATGGCCCGTTCATACCGGGGCAATAAAACTGTATTATTATAGTTAAGTTCTTTACTGGCGGCAATCCTTTGCAACAAAGGACAATGGCGAAATCGTATTTGCATGAACAACGCGTTTAGAAATGTCATACTTGCTAATAATAATATTATTATTTTTCGTGACTTTTCAGCATACTAATTATAGTTGTGTAACGATGTTTAAGTTTCACAATAAAATAAAAAGCTTTATTGACTATTTTGTATGGGAGTCCGTTTTTTTTCAGCAATGGCGTAAGGTCTTTTAAGCCGACAAAAAATATTTTTCATTGAATCTCGCAAAATCTATTCTGAAAAATAGCTTTATTTGGTAAAACAAGTGCGGTAAATATTTATATCATAGCCCTAGTTCACCAAATAACATTTTTAAGAAAACAATAATATTTCAATTGAAAATGACAAATAGAACATAACCTCAAAATCTATAAATTAAAAACGTTTAGTAAGTAATGTATACTTTTTCACCAGTATTTCTCAACACATTATTGTTTAGGAACGGCAGCGGAATTCATTTATATTTTTTTGACCACTAAACGCTCTAAATTTACATCAACTAAAATCATGTATGGAAATCTGCCATTGTCCTTTATGTTTTTTAGACAATAGTACACATGTTTTGTAAACCTTTCTGTTTGGACAATAGCCCAGATGTTTGGGCCGACCTTAATTTTTAGTTGAAAGGATAGACACTATTTTATGGCTTAAATATATATATTTTCTGGAAGATTTATCCCCACCGATCCATCATTCGGGTAATCTTATAAAAGGGTCGGTTTATTTGGATGAAGAAGACAGTCTGACATCTCTCGTCACGAGCACATCTCGCTCCGAGTCGCATAGTTATAATTTTACTCTGTCTGTGAATGTATTAAGTGTTAATTTACAGAATATACAATAGTTAGTTCCTGGAAGTGAGTGCTTATTCTAATACCTACACTTATAACCACCAAACTGTGTAAAATTTGCCTTTTCTGTCTTCAGTCTTTTTGGCTATGCATTGATTGGGCAGTCAATAAATCACCCTATTCTCCCAACATTTCGACCCTTATTGGGGATACAATATTCTACATTTCCCCACGACTCTCATTACGTGCTCTCAAAGCAACACAAATACAATCTATCAACTACCCAAAACTTATATAATGGATACTTATTTTATCCATAGATCTCATCGAAGGATTAGACCAGTCCCTTACTATAAAATGTGTTGCTATAGAGAGCCCAGAATGCTGTGGTGAGACCCTTACGCCTAATTTAAATTTTAGACTTCTCACTTTTAACATAAGAAGTATAGAACGAAATTTTAAAGACTTCTTGGTTACTTTGGCGCTATTTGACTGTGAATTTGACGCTATGGTTTTATCCGAGTGTTGAATTCATGAACACTCTATAATTCCACGCATTCATGGTTATACGTCGTTTCGTACCCACCACTTTATTAAGAGCGTTTACACCTTGCGCGCAAAGTCAACTATAGGTATTTCTTCGTTAATTTCACGCACACATAAGCGACCAAAGCTGTGTGCGTAGAGTTGCCGCGTCGCGTCGCGTCGGCTCGCTATACAGTCAGCGCAACCAACTTTGATCCATGCGCTTCAAAATTCTAATATTGAATTGAAATGTAACTTATGATTTATATATTGGTAATATTATATCATAAAAATTAAATAATAGTTAAAAAAAACTAAAATACACGCTTTAATAAGATATACAACTAAAAAAGTAAAAATAATTGATACTGAATTTAAGATAAGAAAATGGAGTAAAATACATATATTTTATTGTTACAAAGCGTGGGGTGCAGGAGGATAAGTAATTGTTGTAAACACCCCACGCTTTGTAACAATAAAATATATGTATTTTACTCCATTTTCTTATCTTAAATTCAGTATCAATTATTTTTACTTTTTTAGTTGTATATCTTATTAAAGCGTGTATTTTAGTTTTTTTTAACTATTATTTAATTGTTTTGACTAAAAACAACCATCTACGGCTGTATTTCCAATCAATAACGCCATCTGTTGGTCAGTAGTAACATTTGACACTTGAAGAATACAATGTTAACGCCATCTAGCGAGGAATAGTGCAAAAGAATATCATGAAAATTATATAAATTAACAAAAATCATATTTTGCAAATTGAAAAATGGAATAATTTTATCAAATTAGTGTATTGTCATCGGTCCTCAATAAATTTACAAAGTTTGAACGAAATCTGGCCGTTTAAAGTGGGTCAAAATCGCGCCCAAAGAAGTCGGTTACAAACAAACATACAAACATACTAACAAACATACAAACATACAGGTGAAGCTAATAAAAAGCGTGTAATATTTTATTTGCATTATAAGTAGACAAATATTACTGTGCAAGCAATGAACAATTCAAATTTAGATACTAATCATATTTTCGTTATTATTACATTGTTAAGTTGCATTGAAATCAGTGTTCAATTAGTAGACACTACGGACGTTTATTAATCATTTCGTGTTCGAACACTCATGTGTTACAAAGAGTTAGGGGCCTTACAACCCCTTACAATTACGAAATATATTTAATTTTATATTACAATACATAACATAATTTAGCCTCGGAATTACATCCCATTATATTATCTGAAACATAATTTATACTCACTACAAAATCATTGTAGGTAATAAAAAGGAAAAATATGTTTTACTACCAAAGTACTAAGATGTGGTAATCGCAGTTCGCGCGTGGCTATTTTTACGACGCACGGCAAAAATCGACTGCAGCCAGGCCGGAGCGACGAGCGATACGTTCTCCCTCTAGAAGGCCTTGCGGCGGTCTGATTTGATGCACGCGGCGGACAGCGTGTTTTATAGTGGTTTTTAAAATATATGTAGAAAACATGAAAACTAATTTTATTGAAATATAAAAATGGCAATTTATTGATAAGATGTTCTTCTATTCTTCGTTTATATTTTATTTTTCAGGAACTAAACATAAAAAGATTATTTTGACGTGACAACGTCTTAAATTAGGTTGCGGCTGGGAGTCACTTATGAAAAAGTGTAACGCCCGGTAACGTTACGATGAGTCACAGAACGAGAGAGAGGCCCGCCGAATGCCTTGCGTCTCTCTCCCACTCAATTTAATTATATTTTTTTTCAGTTTCACCCACTTTTTCCAAAATTGTCCCATAGCCCCCCCCCCTGCCTTCCCCCACCCTTATTCCGAAATAGTGCCTATTAGCCTCCCCACGAAACCTAGTGTGTCTGTAGTGAAAATATGGAGTGCTTAGATTCGTCATTACATGTACAATGTTTTAGTAAACAAAATATATTTCTATAGTTAAAATTTGTGCAATTCTTATTTTCATTCAATTCCTTGTTCCTATTGTGCAATTTAATTATATTCATATCAATAAATATTCTACCGAGAAAATGACGTTGTCACGTAAATCTTCGCCCGTAAAACCGACTTTACAGGCAACCATTTTTTTCTCAGCAAAATCCCTCCATAAGGGTCTTAGTCTCTAGTCTGATAATATTTTATTTTCATCTTATATTTAGTGATTTCGGATATCTTAAGCTTCTAAATTGCCACTTAAAGCCTAAATAACGAAACTAGTGTTCAGTAATTCTTATAGTACTCACAAATTATCCATCAATCTATAATGTTTTCCACCAAAATCCTTAGATGTCAACCTTTTCTAAAATTAGTAGTAATTATTTTTCCTTGAAATTGTTTATTGGTGGTTATTAACTCATTTGAAAAGTCCTGTTTTTTAGCCAAAAAGCGCGCAAAGGGTATAAACGCTCTTAATAAAAGTGGAGGAATAGTAGTTTACATTAAAAATAAATGGACGTCTATTGCACAGGAACCGATATGTGATGAGTGTAACTTTATCAAAATAACTGTAAATACCGACATAACCATAATAGGAATTTACCGTTCCCCTTCCTTCAAAAATTTAAATAAATTCATTTCCTCACTTGATAACATTCTATGTAATGTCAGGAGCTCAAAAACCTGCATAGTGACTAGAGGTGTGAACATAAATATTCTCGATAATTCAATAAATGATAACACCTCCGAGTATAATTACTTATTATCAAGTCACCAGCTAATTCCTGCTATATCAATGCCTACAAGGGGTGAGACTTGCCTGGATCATAAATTTATAAAAAATAAATCACAGTCTCTAGGTGTAATCTGCTTCTCTGACATAACAGACCATAACATTTGCATCCTAGGATTTTCGACCAAACCTAATAAATACAACAGCCATCCTCGTACTAAAATAAAAACTGACATATCCGCGGTGATAAGAGAAATACTCTCAACTGACTGGACACACGTTACAAATATTTCTGACGTTAACAATACTGTCGATAATTTCAATGCAAATCTCCATACCGCTATCATGAATAATACTTTTGAAGTGAAGGTTAGTAGGTCGCAGCATAATCTCAAGCCCTGGATTACTCCTGGCCTGCTGAGATGTCAAAGAATTCGAGATAATTTGTTTGTATCAGCCCATATACGTCCCACTGCAGGGCACGGGCCTACTCTACAATCGACAGTACGATAGAGAGTGGTTAGGCCATATAGTCCACCACGCTGGCCTAGTGCGGGTTGGCGGACTTACATACCATAGAATTTTTTTATAAATCGCTATGGTATGCAGGTTTTCCTCACGATGTTTTCCTTCACCGTTTTAGTGCGTGGTGATTGACTATCAATACACACATGACTCCGAAAAGTCAGAGGTGTGCCCTGGGATTCGAACCCGCGACCACCGTGAACATGTTGGCAGTCGCGTCTATTCCGTTTACCAACAGGCCACCACGCATAATTCGAGATAAACTACATCTAAAAGCAAAAAAATATCCTCGCAATCTAATAATACAAACCTATAAAAGAAACCTATAAACCTATAAAAGATACCGCAATTTTCTAAATGAGCTACAACGAAAAATTAAATCTGAATACGAATCAAAACAAATTCTAGAAAACAAAGACACTCCAAAAAAACTATGGAATACAATAAAGCTTTTCTGTGACATATCTCAAACTAAGAACGATACCTCTGCACTAACCACTATCAAACCCAATCCTATAGACTCGCTAAATGCCGTTAATGAATACTTTGTCAATGTAGGCAAAGATCTAGCAAACAAAAAGCTTTTGAACCTTAAAACAACAGAATCCGCATTAGCAGATGCCTATATATCACACGAGTCGCGTAGTAATTCATTATTTATGAACCCGACCGATGAACAAGAAGTAGAGAGACTAAACACAGAGTTAAAAACTGACAGTGCTCCTGGACTTGACGGATGCACCCCTACCATAATTAAAGCAACTAAACACGTACTACTAAAACCACTAACACACATCTTTAATCTGAGTTTGGCAAATGGAACTTTTCCCAAAATCTGGAAATTGGCATCTGTTACTCCGATACATAAAGGCGACGATAAAAGCATTCCCAGCAATTACAGGCCAATATCCTTACTGAGTATTTTTTCAAAGTTACTGGAGAAAATAGTCAATAAACGGCTTGTAAATTACGTAGAAACTTATAACCTACTATCAGAACGACAGTTCGGAACCCGAAGAACCAGACTCAATCCTATAGAGCATGTCTGGGACGTTCTGAAACGACGCGTGAGATCAGTACAACCGGCTCCGCAGACCATCAGAGAGCTGAAGAATGTGATTACCGCGGAGTGGGAACGTATTCCGCAAGCAAGTATCCGGGATATCCTCGCTAGCATACCCAGACGAATTCAAGCTGTGATTTCAGCTAGAGGGGGTCACACTCGATACTAAACATTTATCTGCTTTTACTTTATTAAAGAAAAAACAAACAAAAATCTTTGTTAACTTTTACTTCACGAGCATATGCACTACTAGCGAGCATACACTACTAGTGAACTTTAGCATTAAAACCCATAAATTTTATCAAAATTTTATGATAATACTGACGAAAACGATTATTTTCTTATTAATTTACAAAATTGTGAAAGTAAAACTACCTATAATTATCAAACAAACCAATAGTAACATTTGAAATGGTTCATTGCTTAGGTGCCCGTTTTTTTTGCAAATGAGTTTATGAATGACTTACTACATCTTTCCATTATTAGCGCACAGGTAATTTGTTACGCTGACGATACTGTGGTACTTTTCAAAGGCTCAACATGGGAAAAAGCTTCAAACATAGCTGAAAAAGGACTTCATGAAATAAATAATTGGTTAAATAGAAATCTCCTCACACTCAACACCACAAAAACTAAATTCTTAGCTTTTCATAAAACAAAAATTTCTAATCCGGCTGATTTAAAAAATCTTAAAATACATACCTGTGATCTTCCCTACGACAATACTACAATTCAGACAAATTTACAGCAGTGTGCTTGTAATTCAATTACCCGCGTCGATAGCTTAAAATATCTGGGTGTTCTTCTAGACGAGAACCTCAACTTCAAAAAACATATTTTACAACTCGCCGGAAAAACTCGAAAAATAATTTACATAATGAAATCTCTGCGCTCTACAACTACCAAAGATATTATAAAATAGTTTATACTGCACTTTGCCAATCAATTCTATCATATTGTATATCTACAGCGGCGTGCACAGGATTATGACACTGGGTATGCGGCGGAGTACTCGGTCACAAAAACTGTTTTCTTTTATAGTTTTTTAGCATAGCCACAGCCACGAGACGGATCTCTAAGTCGGAAACCATGCCAACATAACAAGTCTTAGATGTACTACTATTCCTTAGAGTATTTATATATAGAGGGAGCGCTGGTACATCAAAAACGTAGATAAAAATGGTGGTGCCGGGCCACCTTTTTCTGCCCTCTTATTGGCTAATATTGGAACAGGTTGTGCAACACACATAAATTATTTGAAAAAAATATATAAAAATAAGTAGTTTAGGTCTATTTAATTCCACTCAAACTCGTTTTAAAAGAATAATAGCTAAATATAATTTCGGCCAATAAAGGAATTTACAGCAATTTATTGCTAAATAATTAATTCAATTTTTACTAATATAGGAGCGCTACCAACATTACGAACAAGAAAATATCTACGTTTTTCAAATCGCGAATGTATGACAGCGCTCCCTCTGTATATAAATACTCTAAGTACTATTCATGACCATCTTCTACGGCAACGCAGACAAAACAGCGATCGGTCGTCGCGGCGGAAGAAATTCTAATAAGTAAAATAAAAAAAAACTCACCTAGTCAGCTTTCAATTTTCACATATTCAAGGTTCCGGTTAGTTGAGATTACTATACCTATCCCGATGTAAATAAACGCAAGATTTCGGCCACCTCATTCATTCATTTGATAAACATACATTTTTAACACAAACCTCGCAATCAAATACCGTTTTAAAAAATAAACAAACACACTAGTAAAAGCAAAAGACTACAATTAATATCGAAACTTCGTAATAAACTGTTAAATGTACACACTTTCAAATGTTAAAATGAAAAATCCGTTAAGAAATCTATTTTTTTTACAAACATACTAGTATAAAATAGTAAACAATGCAAAAACTCATAAAAAAAAAAAGCAAAATGGCCCCCGCGAAACACAAAACATTTCTATTTAAACAAATAAAACCTTACTACCGAAAATGCATAATGTGCATAGGTGATTTATTAGATTCCAGCCTATTAATTTTACTCGGATTATAGGCAACGAACATTTACGATTACTCCCGACAACTGCCGAACTCCCGAGGCCTGCCGCAGGAGTCGCGGCTTTCAATATTCATGGGTGTGTGCGTTTGCGACTGTGCACGGACACCAAAATTACTACACACATGCAAACAAATGTAATGCGGCACGCGGCGGCATGACTTGGTTGATTAGGTACATTAATTTGCTTTGCAGCGCCTCCTGCTTTTCGCGTGGCAACCATAATGTTTGCGTGATTGCAAATAGGTGCTATTTATAAAATATTAGGCGTTTTTAAGTTATTATATTTTGTTTATTCATTTATTTACTATAAATTAAAGTCATCTAAAACGTACGAACGTTATAATAAAATATCTGTGAATGGCAAGTAAAGCACTGCATTTCGTCCCTTAGCTAACAACACCGCATAAGTGATTTTTACCAACTTTACAGGAGACGAAAAAAACTGTATATTATAAAAAAATCGGTGGAATTTTTCTGTTGTTACTTAACAAATACCCTAGTTAGCGGATAATAAATAATTTTTAATATTTATTTTGACGATTTACTTTATTTTAACTTTTATTTTATGACTTGAGCTGTGTTGACTGATATTTTATAGGATTAAGGCGGTGTTGCTTGCGGAAATGTAAGGGAATGAGGTATTAATAGATGATTTACAAAAGAAATATTTTTATTAAGAAATATTTCAAAAATAATTTACAATTGTTTTAACATGGTATCTATAATCTAAATCTTAGGAATCACATTGTTGAGATCAATTGCTTAAAGTTATTTAGTGACACACGAACCTTTAGTGTCAATGCAATTATATATTTCTTATTTTAATAGGTGAATGTTTAAAACATTCAACACAACAGTCTTTTATAAACTCCAAAGAAACATGATATAATAGTAATCAAATTATAAAATAAAAAATAATACTTAAAATCTTTAGCCTAATAAATATTTGCAATCTTCAGCAATTGCTGTGCGGAAGGTCATTATAAAACGAGTGGCAACTAAATGGCACTATACTTTTTAAGTCTTGTAAATCGTCATACTTCCGCTTAGTAATTGGTATTCTAGCTGTATACAATTTTTGTAGGTGTTTTATTTGTTTACTGCTGTTAATTAGGGTGGCACGATGTGGTAACGGCTGAAGCTCGTCATCAAAATGAATTTTATACCAAATTGTGCCGTTTGGTCTGTATTGTAGCAAACGTAAATCTGTGACAACTGGGTCACCTATCTTTTTACCAGGCCGTATAGACTTATAAATAAAGTCTTTCGAAAAGTCGGTAAAAAAGGTATAATCCAAATAACGGGCTTCGTACGGCATAGGATCACTCCTAGCTGTTTTAGTTATAGCCACGTATTGTCGTGGAAGGTAAATTTCTTTACCTTTTAATTTACACTCTATTGCACTGTGTACGGAATCACATTCCATGTGGGTATGGCCTTTTTCTAGGTACTTTTGAGAAATAACAATATTTTTTTCAATCGCTAAACGTAATAAAGCATTGCTTAAGATAACATTGCGATTTTGAGCACCACAGCCATCGGAATATAAAATAACAGGCAATAATTTCAGGCTCAAAACCATCTCTAGATGGTCTATTAAGCATGAAGCAAAAACAGAGGCTTCAAGCTTGCTATTTGACTCATCGAACCAAAAACACATTACTTCCTTAGTAGTATACGTAGTGCGACATCATCCGCGTTACTACACACGCCGCACTGACGAGGCGCACGAGACAACACTCGCTTATATTTATAACCTCCGCTCGAGAGGTCAGATCATGCTGTCTCTTTCTCCCCGTGGCGCGCTGCCGCCCGCGCGCACCGCTCCTATAAAAACACTGAAGAGCCGCACGATTGTGGCACCAATATTTATAACCTTCGGTTGAGACAACCGATCGTGCTATCTCATTCGATGTGTATAAATATAGGGTCGCTGGGCTAAATAAATTCATCCCGCAAGGGAGCTGCCTCTCTCCAACCCTATACGCGCTCTACACCGACGACATACCGATAAGGCATGACGTCAAGTTGGCGCTACACGCGGATGATATCGCGCTATTCACGGCGTCGATATCGGAGAAGGGTGCAGCGGGTAGGATCCAGCGTAATCTCGACGATCTCCCCGACTGGCTCTCCAAATGGAGGCTAGCGGTGAACGTCGGGAAGACGCAAGCCCTCTTGATTAGGCGCTCCAGAATGAGGGCGAAGGGCGGGAAAACCGTCCCTCCCCTCAATCTACTAGGTCAGTCCATCCCCTGGGGTTTTCAGGCCAAATATCTTGGGGTCACTGTTGACAAATTTCTTCGCATGGCAAAACATGCGAGGGGAGTTGTCAACAGTGGCAAAATTGCCAATGGCAAACTACGTCCTATACTCGCGTCGAATCTTCCGTTGAACGTGAAGCTGGGCGTGTACAAAACGTACATTCGCCCCCGCATCACGTACGCGGCGCCTTCCTGGTACGCGCTCATAAGCCCGACCCAGAAAGACGCTCTGCGGAAAGTCCAATCGGTGGCTCTCCGCAGAATCGTGAACGCCCCTAAATGTGTCAGGAACTCCACAATAGAGAGAGATCTCCACATCGAGTCAGTGGACGACTTTATCCGTCGTCTCACTAAGTCCATGTTCTCTCGTGCGGACGCCTCGGACTGGAGACATCTCCGGAACTTGGCCCCACATCACGCGAGACCACCGGACGGGCGGATGCTCCCGCGCGAACTCCTCACGGAAGTGAATTCCGGAACCGTGGTTCCTGACACACCCGCACAACGACGCGACTGAGACGTCTTCGGTCACCTGGTGAGAACCGGCGCGGGTGGCTAACACCCGCCCGGTAGCGGACGAGGTCCTTAGAAGGTGCTGCTGAAAGTTTCTTGCGCCGCTTCTTCTACTCAGCCATAGCACATTCCGAAGCGGTGGTAGGGTTAGGGAATCTGTCCGACCTCGCCTGCACCTCACTCAGGCCCGGGCCTCTCCAGTTGCACGTTGCCTCCCCCGTCAGCCGACCCTCCCATAACGGATGGGCGGGCCGTCTGCGGGTCCCGGTAGCCCTAAGGAAGGATCTCGCTCCGAGCGAGATCCGAACGCGAAGCCACCTAAAGTCCGAACTCGTTTCGGACTTCACCAAGGAACGACACCGTGTTTACGGGTCGCTTGGATAGACCACAATCAGAGGGCTCACGCCCCGGTATTGTTTCCACAACGCGGGACCTCCGCTATCGCGGAGGTCCTGCGTTCGTGAAGGTCTGTTGTCTAAATAAATTCAGTCTCTCGAAGTTCACAGGTGTTTCATTTACCTTCCTAAGCGCTACAACTGGTGACCCCACGACACGCAGACTTCACCATGGCTGAGAACGAAGCGAAACCTCAAGAAGAATCGGCGAGTAACGATTACATCAGCGCCGTCTCCGTGCAGTCAAGACTCCTTCCATTTTGGCGTGAATATCCAAGAGCATGGTTTATCCAGTTCGAAGCAGTCATCGACCCGTTGAAAACGTCCGATGACCAGAAGTTCCGCTATCTGCTTCAACAATTGCAAGCTACAGATCTTCAACATCTTACAGATATTTTATACAGCCCACCGGCTACAGACAAGTACGGGACAGTGAAAAAGCGCCTACTCGCCGCCTACGAGCAATCTGACGTAAGGAACTTTCAGAAGCTCATCACAGGCCTTGAACTAGGTGACCAGAAGCCATCTTGTCTGCTTAGAAAAATGAGAGAATTGAGCAGCGGGATGATAACCGACGAAGGCTTGAAGATTGAATGGCTGAACCACTTACCTATGCAGATGCGAGTAGTACTGTCGGTTAACACCGAAGCTACGTTAGATACTCTTGCTGCGATGGCGGACAAAATGGCGGAGTACACAGAACATCCTACCGTAGCCGCCATATCACCGTCGTGCTCCTCATCGTCCTCTACAGTTAATGCTGACGTCATGCTCCTGTCGAAGCAAATCGAGAAATTAAGTCTCGAAATCGCCGAACTCCGACGCGATCGCACACCGTATCACCGCTATCGTCGTCCATTTCGCACACGCTCCCGTTCACGATCTCACTCAAGAACCCGCAAGAACGTAGCACCTAAACCGGGCGATGAAACATGGGAATGCAAATATCACTTTAGATTTGGCGATAAAGCAAAGCGCTGTGAATCGCCATGCGCGCGACGAAACAAGAAGTCGGAAAACTAAAGTTGACATCGACTGTGGCGGACGTCGATGTCAAGAACATCAATAATCGCCTTTGTGTACACGATCGCAACACTCACGAACGTTTCCTCGTGGACACAGGCGCAGATATATCTGTGTTGACCGCCACGCATAGGAAGAATGCGAAGCTTGCCAATGATTTCTCACTTTACGCGGCAAACAATTCACCTATCAAGACGTACGGGACCAAGACCATTAACCTCAATCTGGGACTGCGCCGTAACTTCCAATGGACTTTCGTCATCGCTGACGTCAAGACTTCCATACTGGGTGCTGACTTCCTACGTCACTTCAAGTTATTGGTGGACTTAGACAGGAAGAAATTAGTCGACAAAGTTACAGCGCTCGCAATCGACGCCCTGGAAACCACGGTGTGTTCGGAGAGCATCCACGTCATCAGCCAAAATCAAGCTTATCATGACATCTTGAAGCAATATACCAATGTGTTGCGACCCATGTCATTGAAACAGCCACCTAAACATGAGGTAGTTCACCACATCGAGACGACTGGTGCACCCCTGTACGCTCGAGCGCGTCCTCTCCCTCCTGAAAAGTACAAGGCAGCGAAGGAAGAATTTGACCGCATGATTGAGATGGGAATATGCAAACCTTCGAAGAGTCCCTGGGCAAGCCCGCTCCACGTTGTTAAGAAGAAGGACGGGACCCTGCGAGTCTGTGGAGACTACAGGCGGTTGAACGCGGTCACCTTACCGGATCGCTATCCCATTCCTCGTGTTCAAGACTTTACATATCAACTGAACAACAAGAAAATATTCTCAAAATTGGATCTGAAAATGGCGTACTACTCAATACCTATTGCTAAGGAAGACGCGCAGAAGACATCTATCATAACACCCTTTGGTCTATTCGAATTCAACTGCATGACCTTTGGGTTACGCAATGCTAGTCAGACATTTCAACGCTTCATGCACGAGGTTCTGAGAGGGATTGAAGGATGTTTTTGCTTCGTCGACGATACATTAATATCAGCGGAGAATGAAGATGAGCACAGACAACTGCTTCACTCAGTCCTTCAAAGATTAGACACGTACGGCGTCACGCTAAATATTGAGAAATGCGAATTTGGAAAGAAAAAAATCAACTTCCTTGGTTACGAGGTATCGGAATTTGGAATAAAACCCACGACAGATCGAGTGCAAGCTATATTGGCGTATCCTAAGCCAAAGACCATTATCGAGTTAAGACGTTTTCTCGGCATGATAAATTTTTACCGTGACTGTCTACCTCATCAAGCAGATCTACAGTTCGAATTAAACAAGTACTTACATAATAAGAATAGAAATGACAAGACGCCAATCCCATGGACCAGCGAAGCAGAAAAAGCCTTTGAAGAATGCCGACAAAGCATCTCCAATGCAACCACCCTCAGTTATCCTGTTCAAGGTAGCCCTCTAGCCATATTCACCGACGCCTCCGACCATAGTCTTGGTGCTGTGCTGCAACAGAAGATAAATTCAGTTTGGAAACCTCTGGCTTTCTTCTCAAAATCCATGAGCGCCACTCAACGACGTTACAGTGTGTACGACCGTGAACTCCTGGCAATCTACGCAGCTACGAAGCATTTTCGTCGGCTGATTGAAGGCAACGACGTAGTCGTATACACCGATCACAGACCGCTTGTTTATGCGCTCACAAGAATGGCAAGCCCGACTGATACACCCCGCCGGGAACGTCAACTACACTTTATAAGTCAATTCTGCTCCAGTATAAGATACGTCAAGGGGGAAGAAAACTCAGTTGCCGACGCCTTATCAAGACTGGAGGCAATAGACTGTCCTACTTCAATAGACTTCAAGCAGCTGAGTATCGATCAAAACAAAGATGAAGTACTGAAGAAGCTAAAAAGGCAACCAAATTTGAAATTCGGCGAGATAACATTACCAGGCCTCAATCAGCCAATCACATGCGAGTTATCCACGGCGACTCCACGACCATATTTGCCTGCAGAGTATCGTTACGAAGCCTTCAAAGCTCAACACGGGCTCTGTCATCCAGGCGTGAGAGCCACTCGAAGACTAATGGCAAGCAAATTCTTCTGGCCTTCGTTGAACCAAGAAGTGGCAATGTGGACGAGAGCCTGCATAAGCTGTCAACGAGCCAAGATTCACCGTCACGTTATCACGCCCTTAGACAAGTTTCCACCATCAAAACGATTCGAACACATACATATAGATATCGTCGGACCGCTACGATTATCAAATGACCGCAGATATTGTATAACCATTATAGACCGCTTCACCAAGTGGCCAGAGGCAGTACCGGTACGAGATATTACAGCAGAGATCGTAGCACAAGTGTTGTACGAGAACTGGATCGTGCGTTTCGGCTGTCCGCTCAGAATAACAACCGATCAGGGGAGACAGTTTGAATCGGTCCTATTCAATTCACTCGTGAAGAAATTTGGCATTACAAGAATACGCACAACTGCCTATCATCCGCAGTCAAACGGCCAAGTTGAAAGATGGCATCGCACAATGAAGGCTGCACTAATGTCTCGCGGCGCCACGACACAATGGACAGACGAATTGCCTACAATTCTATTGGGCCTACGCACCGCCCTACGACAAGACAACAACTTGAGTCCCGCTCTGATGACTTACGGCGCAACTTTACGCATACCGGGAGATTTTTTCATCCAGACTGAGTCAAAAATTGACGATGCAGAATTAGTACGGCGTCTCACTCGCACGATGGCATCTATAAAACCAGCACCTGAGCGCCCATACACCACACCGCAGCCGTTCATACATAAGAATCTAGCTACGTGCACCCATGTGTTCTTACGAAATGACTCAGTCAAGGCTCCCCTCACCCCTCCTTACGACGGACCATATGAAGTGTTGAAGAGACATGACAAGTATTTCAAGATACAATTACCACTGCGCACTACCGTCGTGTCATTGGACAGATTGAAACCAGCTTTCTTATTAAACGAAGCGACAAATCTAAACTCAAGCGCATCGAGCCCCAGCTGCAACACGTCAAGAGAAAGTGATATATGCCTATCACCTGCAGAGATAGCCCAGCCATATGTTACGAGAAGCGGTCGTACAGTCAAGAGAGCAGTACGTTTTTCTTGAGGGGGGAGTGATATACGTAGTGCGACATCATCCGCGTTACTACACACGCCGCACTGACGAGGCGCACGAGACAACACTCGCTTATATTTATAACCTCCGCTCGAGAGGTCAGATCATGCTGTCTCTTTCTCCCCGTGGCGCGCTGCCGCCCGCGCGCACCGCTCCTATAAAAATACTGAAGAGCCGCACGATTGTGGCACCAATATTTATAACCTTCGGTTGAGACAACCGATCGTGCTATCTCATTCGATGTGTATAAATATAGGGTCGCTGGGCTAAATAAATTCAGTCTCTCGAAGTTCACAGGTGTTTCATTTACCTTCCTAAGCGCTACAGTAGCTAAATTATATAATGTAAAATTATGGACGCATAATTTCGTTTTATAATAAATAGCACTGGCTTGAAGATGTGGGGCCAATTTTACCGACTCAACATCCTGTGTAAATACATGACAAACCCCGGACTGTGCAATATCTTTGTCAGTTTCTTTTTCTTTCCTGGCTCGATCTTTCTTCAAAGTATGTTGAGCGTATACTTCATCCGTGATATTTCCAGTTTTATGACTGCAACATACGTCACACTGATCCTTCTTAGGGTGAAATAGGCTCAGATTGAGTTTTAAAATTATTTGTCAAATAATTTACGGCCAAGGCATTCTCTCCCATCTAACTCACAATTTTCTTTATATGTGTGATACAGCTGTGTGATGTTCGAGAAAATTGGTTCTAAATATTCTCGTGATGTTTTAGCACGACAGTAATGTGACGGCATCTTTGGAAGTACTGCTAAAAAGTTTTCAACATATTTGTGATCCTCAATTTTCTTTGGATTTCTGCGATTACTGGTTGAAGTAGAAAAATCGGGAGGCATGGCACAGTCCGTTTTGGTCAGCCAATATCTGATAAACCAATCTTTAATTCCAAGAGTGGCCAAAACATTTTCTTACAGACTTGGTGACGTACATTCTCAATCGTCAAAACGTAAGTTCGACTATCAGTTCTTTTTGATGATTCTGGATTTTTGGTAATTTTCTTTGGTACTTTATTAACGTGAGAAGTTATAAATGATCTTCGCTGCTCCCAGTTCATGTTCTTCCAGAAATGTTCAAACAAATATTGCCGCTGTTGTTCTGTAATGTTGTCACATGATCTGAGTTTTGATTTCTTGCAAAACGCAGAAGTACACGGTGGTTTCATGGTTCTTGCAGGCTTAAATACGTCTTGTTTCACTATAAATTTTTCATTAGTCTTCGCTTTTCTATCTCTTCTGTATCCTAAATAACTTTCACCTTTCATCCGTAATTCTTTATTAATATTGCGTTTATATTTCTTTGGATCTTTAGTCGCCTTGTTCTGTCTTTTTTTATGACTTAGCAAATCACCGTGATATGGAACATTACTGAGTATGACCACTTTTGAAGACCACGATGGAGTAGCAGAGGCACTGGATTGCTGCATATTGTTCTGGTATATATTATTTTTTTCATTATCAGTGACTATATCAGAAATTAGGTCTTGAGTATTCGTAGATACAAGAATATCTTGATGGTTTGAAATAGGCAAAGATTCGTAATTATTTAATTTTATAGAATTTATATCAGTGACAATATTTCCTAATTCTTGTACAACATTCTCATTTTCTGCCATGATATTGGTAACATTCAATACAGAAGGCTGAGGATACTCGATGGCCATCGTAGCGAAATCGGGTGGTTCCTGATGCAGATCAAAGAATTCATTACCAACGTTTTCTATAACTTGTAGATTGTTAATGTCAATGTTTTCAATATCCAAGTCTATGTTTTCATTAAATACTATTTTTACATTGTCCTGTCTACATAAATTACTTTTCATGGACTCCCCGAGGTTTTTTTCGTTTATATGTGTTGCAATAATTTCATATTTATTAGGAGAATTACATGCTTTGATATCAGAAGAACTATTCTTGTTATCTTTGGGATTAAAATCTAAAACAAAAAAAAGTTGCATTAAAAATATAAATAACAAAAAAATAAATGTGAACCTCAAAACAAACCTATGCTACTTACCTAGTTTAATTTTCTTTTTATTTTCTTTGCAACTTTGTTTACGCCGTTTATGTTTTGACATCAGTCCTGCTTCTTGTAATTGTGCACATAATAATTCATCACCTGAACTCAGATCACTCCAGGAATCGATTTCTTCTCTATCCATAGCGTATTTCAATTAAGCTTCCTAAAATAAATTTTGACAAACTTTGTAATACATTTTGAAATACCGCCTAAGTTAAAAAAGGTAGTTCGAAAACACCGCTTAAGTAAATGAAAATGATCTATTATCATTTCTTTCTATGTATTAATTCGAGTAAATCAATAAACATTACTTTATTATATAGCTTACCTCTTAATCTTCTTTTAAAACTTCTTGCATAGACCTTTCAGCGATAAAACTCACATAAAGCTGTAATAATCCTGGAGCGCAAAGTAATTTTACGAAAAAAGTATGACAGATTGACGACTTGTGCGGTGTTGAGAGGCCAACCGAGTTGCGCGGTGTCACTACTTTTCAAATTACGGTATCTAATTGGCTGAAATCTATATCATGTGACCAATGGTTAGACGCGCAATGAGCAGCTCTATCCAATGGCATTCAAATGTGAAAACCGCCAATATTCGACTTAAGCGGTGTTGTAAGCTAAGGGACGATTTCTGCCTACAAGGAGTGCACGCCCCTGTATATCTATCTGGGGAGGGGCAATAAAAACCTGCATGATCGGGCTTGAAAGGGCTCAGCGCGCAGTCCTAAAGGTCATGATGTTCAAACCTTTTCTCTTTCCTACTTATGAGCTTTAAAAAGAGACTAAAGTACCAACAGTACGCCAGTTCTACATTTGGAAAACATCCGTGATCATGCACAAGAAAGCTCTCAACACCACATACTACAAAGAATTGCTCAAAAAACGTATCTATAAAGTTCCTCTTCCCTACATCAGGTCATCCTTTGTCAAACGCCTACCATTTTACCAACATCCTAGCATTTATAATAAAGTAAGCGCTAAATGTGATATTAAAAAGCTTCCCTGTCGTGCCGCCAAAATTAAAATTAAAAACTATTTATTAAATTTCACACACACACACACACACACACACACACACACAAACACACGCACGCACGCACGCACGCACGCACGCACGCACGCACGCACGCACGCACGCACGCACGCACGCACGCACGCACGCACGCACGCACGCACGCACGCACGCACGCACGCACGCACGCACGCACGCACGCACGCACGCACGCACACACACACACACACACACACACACACACACACACACACACACACACACGCACGCACGCACACATACACACACACACTCACACACATACACACACACACACACACCCAAATTGACACTCTTGTATGAGCGTCAATACAGTTTGTGCAGATTACGTTTTTTCTCTTAAACTACGAGCACTAGGATTATTTTATTATTATCAGGATATTAAGAAATGCAAGACGGATGGGACCTTCTTTTTATTTTTTCTAATTTCTGTCTCATTTATTTTTAACGAATTTTTTCACATTATCGATACTCTAAATCGCGAGCACGTCCCCGCTGTCGCCCAACAAATCAGTGCGGGACGAACCGCCGTGCTAAACGGACCTATGTCGCTTGTCTTCGCAATATCAACGTAAATTTAATATTGCTATTTCGCTCGACACATTCATTGAGAACGGTTCCGGCCGGTCTAACCGTAGTAAATGATTAATTCACTATCTGCGTCACTACAACCGTGGCGCTGTTGCTTGGATGCTAAATAAAAACGTGTGGCCGTGGGTTCAATTCCGCATCGAAACAAATGTTTTTGTTTATAAATTCATCTATCTACTATCTAACCCAATATTTTATATAGGAAACATTTTATTTCTTGCATTTTTGTAACGTTTACATTTTACATTTTTGTATTTTAGATTTTTGAATATTTCGATTTTTGTTTATTAAGAATAAACTAAAAATTACTCAACCGATCTTAAAATTCTTTCACCATCCGAATCCAACATTATCCTGGAGTAACATAGGCTGTATATTTGGCTAAAGGGGTTGACATGAGTCAAAATGGAAAATAAAATCATTGAAGATATTTTTTTGAAAAATATCTTCTACCATATTTTATAAAATTATTATTTATACTCTTAGTAGAAAGTAACTGTGCTATAATAGTAGATTTGTTTTGTTAAAGTTAACGATCATAATATTGTACCTACATAGCAAAATATAAGCATCGTGCGATGTTTTAATATTTCAATTGAATTTCATGCAACTTATGAGAGACCTACCCAACATATAAATAAATGTATGTAATAGTAGGTAACATTTAAACACCAAAATAGGCACTAATATAATATATAGTTACCGGTAATTTGGTTACCGAGAAATAAGCATTGTTGGCCCGAAGGATTGACCGCTCGCTTCGTGATTGATGCTACGACACGATGGTTCGAACCCACGCCCCACATATGTTATTTTCGCGTTTTTTATTCTTTGAAAATTTAAGGACACCCCGGAGGGGAAAGGAGAGAGGCCCGTATCGCAGCTGGCTGGACGCCTACTAAAAAACGAGTGGCCGCGGGTTCGATCCGTTTTTGTTTATAATTTCATCTATCTGTCTAACCTATATAATATTTTATAGAAGAAACATTTCATTTTTGCATTTTTGTAACATGTGTATTTTTACATTTTTGTATTTTAGATTTTTGAATATTTCGATTTTTGTTTATTATGAATAAATCCAAAAATTACCTTACCGACCGACTTAAGAGCGTTTATACCCTGCACGCGCTTTTTAGCTTAAAAACAGGACTTTTCAAATGAGTTAATAGCCACCAATAAACAATTTAAAGGAAAAATAATTATTACTAATTTTAGAAAATGTTGTCATCTAGGGATTTTGGTGGAAAACATTACAGATTGATGGATAATTTGTGAGTACTATACGGATTACTGAACACAAGTTTCGTTATTTAGGCTTTAAATGGCAATTTAGATCTTAAAATTATTTCACCAATCGAATCCAACATTATCCTGGAGTAACATTGGCTGTATGTTTGGCTAAAGGAGTTGAAATAAGGGTTGAAATGAAAAATAAAAACCATTCGAGATATATTTTTTTAAATATTTATTAATATGAATTAAAAAATAAATCTTCAATAGTTTTTCTTTTCCATTTAAACCCTTATTTCAACCCCTTCAGGTAAATATATAGCTTCTGTTATTCCCGGATAATTACCATTCGAAAATCGAAATATTTTTTTAAATCCGTCCAATAATTTTTGAGTTTCATTGTAAATAAAAATCCAAAAATATAAATGTATCTATCCTCTTTATATTATTATTACAAAAATAAAAATATTAAAAATCTAAAATGTAATATTGGTATAGATAGAAGAAATAAGTAAACAGAAAAATCGAACTACAAGTGCGGGGACCGAACCCGCGCCTTCTCGTTTAAGGCTGCGGGCACGAAACTAGCGATGGCGGAGCGGTGGCGGGGCGATGCGGCGGCGGAGCGGCGGCGATGCATTCAAAAGCATGGACAGTATAGGTGACGCGCACGAAACGCGCGACAGCGGGGCGGGGCGATCGAGCGTTGCACAGGCGGCAGGAGGGCGACAGCGGCGCGGGTGCGACGAATAAGATTAATGTTACGGACAAATAGGTAAAAATCTAAGTTTTCGTTTATTTACATACATTGGGAATTGTAAATATATGTTTAAATTAACCATATTTTTTAAACAAAAGTATAATCTAATAGCGTGGTGGATTATACTTATAGCCTAACCACTCTCAATCGTACTGTCCAACAGCCCGTAGCCTGCAGTGGGACGTATATGGACTGGTGCAGATATTCTAGTATAGTAGATCTATATTTCCCTGTCATAACTAATAGTACGAGAGATGACAACCAAAATTTTTGTCTCATAGCAATACGGTCACAACCGCATCAGATTGATAGATTTGATTATTTCGAACTCGAAAATACCAATTTCAGACATTTTTTGCGTAGCGTTTGACCGAACTGAATTTTCAAAAATGTCAACAAATTTTACCGGACTGTATCCATAGCAATCTGTCTGATTTTCTGACTGTAGTTATACAAGGAGCGCAAAAAAATGGCGCACTTGCTCAGTTGGGTACAAGGGCATAATATTAATATAGTAATAAAAAAATAATATTTGGAAAATACCTATCCGTTTTGAAGTTATGACCGTTTAAAGTTTTAAGTTTAATCACCACTTTTTCGCATAAAACCAGTTGGAATGGATGAAGAACAAGATTTAAACACATACGTATTTTTTCGTTTCGTCGTTAATTGAACGGTTAACGAAATATACCACGAAAACCATTTTTAACAGCATCAAAACTTTCTTAGACTTCGCTTTAACCGTTGCTTATACATGGGTAAGGTCATGAACTCTTAGCTGTATAATTTATCCTTCTCTAACTTCAAAAAAGGATATTTTTTGTTTCATTTCAAATAAATCAATCAGTTGAACAGGGACGTACTTAGATTTAAACGTCAATAAATTAACAACATAATAACTTTAGGTGCAGTTGCATCGTGTATGGATTGACTATTTTGTTTGTCATTATTTTCCTTAGTGTCACAAATCCAAACTGAAAGACACCAAGAAATCACACTGGTCATCGCTTAAATCATGTAAGATTGCGAATTTAATTATAATTAGAAAAGTTTTGGTAATACCTACATAACATTTAAATTTTCTAAATAATTAATATTCATTGAAAAAATAATCTGATGACACTGATTAATAAAAAATAATATTTTTAAAATGATGGCCCAATTCGGCCCTATTAGTCAAAGGAAGCCGCCGGTCATAGTGTACTTCGTCGGATCCAACGCGGCTCGATTATTCTTCCTTTGAGGTTGCCGCCGCCCTTTGTGAGCGCGAGCCGAAAGGCGGCAATTTCTTTGTCGGTAACTTTTAGCATTTTGCAAAAGAAGACCGACATCTTGAGGTGTGTTCACACTACACACTTGATATAACTTAATTTGATTAAGTACCTACTCCGATATAAAAGTTACCTTAAAAAAAAAAGATCTTATTGGACTGATAGAATGGTCCTTACTTGCTCAAGAGCTTATAATATTATTTAAATATGTCATCAACCGATCCAGTCAGTTACAAATTGCCTATTAATTTTGCTTGTTATTGTATTTAACATTACTTTAATGTGTTTTGAAAATAATGTTACTTTAAAGTGATACAATTTCTTCTAAATTCTTATACCTAGAGAAATGTCGTCTACCATTATAGCATAGAATTTGCATATGAGACTTCTGTGAGATAAAATTAGTGAAATCAATAAACACTAAGCACTAATTTACTGCACTGGAGACCCCGTGCCCTGCAGTGGCACGTATATGAGCTGATACAATACTAATACTAATTGTTCACATGAATTATTATGAACTCGAATAGGAAAGCTTTGTATCTAATGTGAACAGGCCTTTATCTTTCAAAAATCCAAATAATAATTTATTTTTTATTAGTTGAATTCGGATTGCGATCGCGTGTGCATGTATTAGTCGTGTGCATATTATTGTAAATTCGTTTTCAGTTATTTTGAGTAAATTTTATTAATTTCACTATGCTTTGAACATTACCCAATTTGATAGCTTTTGATGTAACTTGTGTTATGTGAAATGTAAAAGAAAAAGTGATTTGTGCTACCAAACTGTGACAGTGTTTTCGTGCGGGTTTTGGCGGATCCTGCGCTTCCATCCTTGCCTATCAAGGTCATTACGGTTTACATTACAAGGTCAGTTAACTATTTTAGTGGTCACTAATGACAACTAACCAGCCCATATGAGTCACCGACGGCCTCCGTGGCGCAGTTGGTAAGAACTGCCTGTGAAATGAGAGACCGCGGGTTCGGTTTCTGCCCCGAGACAAATAATTTCCAGGAACCATAATTATTTTTCTAATACCCGCGACACAAGATTTGTATCTTAGTGTGGGGTTAGTACCCATGGATGTGACTGTTGACAGTATTAATTTAATATCTTTTTATGTACCCTGAGCGTTATGTACACAATCGCACGACTTATAAGTAAATAATGAGCTCTGCTTATTTATTGTTGAGCGTCTACCGTTCAGTTGTAAGGTTCAATCACTTTAGCGTAATGTGTTAAGGGTTAGCATATGTAACGTTAGTTTTTTGACGTGACAACGTCTTAAATTAGGTTGCGGCTGGGAGTCACTTATGAAAAAGTGTAACGCCCGGTAACGTAACGGTGCGCGCGCAGCACTAGAGAATTATTTTTCAGTTTCACCCACTTTTTCCAAAATTGTCCCATAGCCCCCCCCCTGCCTTCCCCCACCCTTATTCCGAAATAGTGCCTATTAGCCTCCCCACGAAACCTACCCCCCCCCTCCCCTACCCCCACCCCGAAAATTTACCTCACCCCCCAATCCTATCTCGGCCAACATAGGTCGTAGACCCACCGAGTTTGGTATCCTCGGAACCGTCTTGGTGAGGGCTACAAATTGACCCCGCCAGAAATCCCAAATTACGCAAAAAATTACCCCCCCAAAAAAAAATATTTTACCTCCAAAAAATTAATTTAAGTTAGCCTCCCCACGAAACCTTCCTCCCCCCCCCCCTCCCTTACCCCCACCCCGAAAATTTACCTCACCCCCCCCAATCCTATCTCGGCCAATATAGATCGTAGACCCACCGAGTTTGGTATCTTTGGAACCGGCTCGGTGAGCTCTACAGATTGGCCCCAACCAAATCCCCAAATTCCTCCCTCTCTCCCCTAAAATATTTGTCCAGGCATAACTCCGTCATTTCTTAAAGTAAACCCCCCGTGTTTGGAGTCAGAGGAATCGTCTTGACGAGCTCGACAATCGAGAGCAGGCAAAATACGATTTTTCTTATTGACGTGACAACGTCTTAAATTAGGTTGCGGCTGGGAGTCACTTATTAAAAAGTGTAACGCCCGGTAACGTAACGGTGCGCGCGCAGCACTAGAGAATTAGGCGCATTGAATCGGCGCATGCTTGTGTCTCTGTCTTTGTCTTTCTCGAACGTTCTTGGCGTTGGAAAAACAAGAAAGCGTCACAATACAAGTTCACACGTGTGGTTAAAGTATCGTCAGCTGTGTCTGTAGTGAAAATATGGAGTGCTTAGATTCGTCATTACATGTACAATGTTTTAGTAAACAAAATATATTTCTATAGTTAAAATTTGTGCAATTCTTATTTTCATTCAATTCCTTGTTCCTATTGTGCAATTTAATTATATTCATATCAATAAATATTCTACCGAGAAAAAGACGTTGTCACGTAAAATCTTCGCCCGTAAAACCGACTTTACAGGCAACCATTTTTTTATTTTTTCTCGGCATCTTTCTTAATATTCGCTAGCGCCATGCAAATCCGTCTTAATTAAGATGCCTTCACCATATACTATAATGTATATTGGCAGGTGCGCCGTTTTCTTGTCCACCCTGTATAATAGCTATAAGATACCGAAAACATATTTTTCAGAAGTTAATAGTGTAGCGCGAACCCAAAAAATAATTTAGAACAATTAAAAATGAGACAAAAAAATATGATTATAGCAATCCGTCTGAAAATGTTCTTTACTTTAAATTAGGATTAGTTAATACGAAAAAAAATATTTTCAGAAGAAAATTTGGATGCAACAAATTTTGAGACCATTCTAAATATGTTAAGGAATTTTACCTATCGGTATCATAGCAATCTGTCTGAAACTTGTTGAAATTGATGAAATAAATTAACCAGATGTAAAAAAAAATTATATCAGAAGAATTCAGTGTAGCACCTCCTTTATCAGACAACTTTTCGATATCGACCGTGTTGAAGCGTGACTGATTGCAAGTTGGGCAATCACCTTGCTTTTGTCTTGCCAAAATAGAGCGCGGACAACGTATCTATGCTATAAAAACGTCTATTATAATTGATAATTTTGAATTCTTAAAACCTACTCTTCCATCCCCGAAAACTTCGTCAATGGCAGATGAACAAACCATGCCTTATCATTGGAAATAGAAGAAAAAAAACGTCCGCGAGCCCTCGGACAACCAGCGACACACCCACGTCCGGCTTAGCAACTTATAGTTTGTTGTCACTTTAAGTGAGCGTCATTTCAACGGTTAGGACAGCTGGTCTGACTATGTATAGTAAGAGAGTGGCAGGAGCATAATGTGCAAAAAAACCATTCCCACCGCAGCAGAAACGTAAGAAGCGCTCAGGCATCGGCCAAGCGACTCCAAAACGTTCTTTTCTCTTTTGGGAGTACATGCGACATCTAAAATGTCTGAAAACATTTTTTTTGCAATCCTGCCTTAATTACGAACGGTAGAAAAAAACCCATTAGGATTGCTATGATACAGGTTGGCTAAATTTGTTGACATTTTCAAAAATTCGCTTCAGCTATATACTACGCGCAAAATGTCTGAAAACCAACTTATTCGTCATAAAATTATAAAATCTATGTACATTTCCAATATCAGACGTATTGCTATGATACCGACTGCCTTTTTTTTGGACACAGCAGAAATAACCTCACATGCAATTGCTACACTTTTGACCATTACTACCTACCTAGTCGGGTTTAGAATCACATAATCTAACGATTTTATACAGTTTCGACCGTATTGCTATGATACATGGTTTTGGTCGTCATCTCTGGGACTATAAGCGACTGATCGAGCGTCATGTTTCGTGCCCACGTGAAATACTACTCTTCATCGCCCCGCTCCGCCGCCGCATCGCCTCGCCACCGCTCCGCCATCGCTAGTTTCGTGCCCGCAGCCTAACAGTCAGCGTTCGAGCAATTCTGCCACGATAGCTGTGACGTTTGTTAGTGAATTAATCATACACTACGGTCAACCGCTCCTAACTGTACTCGATGGGAACATCGAGTGAAATAACACTACGAATATATCGTTTTGTCCGCGTCGAAACTATGAATGAATATTATAACGCAACGCGCTCGCTCACACGTCGTGCGCCGGCGTGCGCCGGTGCATGAGATTTGGTTCCGCCCGTTCGAGCAAGGTCATCGGCGTCTACCGTCCTCTTAAAATCGCTATCAATTTTTGGGCGATTTAAACGCGGCCATTTTGGCACGCTTGCTCGGGACTCGTGACAAATCGGATTTGTATCTAAACCAATCAAAGCAGTGGTTACAATATTACATTTCTGGTACAGAGAAAAGAAAGAAATTGTAGCGACTCTAAGGTGCTCGTAACGTCTGCATCATTCATAATGTGGATGGCCCGCCGTTGCAATCTATCCAAGGCATCGAGCAGGTACTGAGCGGATCCATCCTAGAGGTCTGACCATACCCTCAAAAGTGAAGCTACATACAAATGAAGCTAATATAAAGCGTGTAATAAATGCTTAACCTGGTGGTAAAATGGCGTTCTTTCACGTAGACCTGTGTCATATGGTTGTTAAAAATTATGATGATGATAAAGATAAAAATATAGGCAGGTGGGGGCGGCATTTTTCAGTTTTTGGCCCGCCTCGAAAAATACCTAGATCCGGC
Organism: Hyles vespertilio; assembly: GCA_009982885.2. Classification (NCBI taxonomy): domain Eukaryota; kingdom Metazoa; phylum Arthropoda; class Insecta; order Lepidoptera; family Sphingidae; genus Hyles; species Hyles vespertilio. Next base: position 33,717,200 of record CM042825.1, read on the forward strand.
GCTGTAAGAAATCCTTATTCGATATTCTAAATTTATCCTTATGTATGTATGAGTATAAGTATTCTGTATCAGCCCATATACGTCCCACTGCAGGGCACGGGCCTACTCTACAATCGTAAGTACGATTGAGAGTGGTTAGGCCATATAGTCCACCACGCTGGCCTAGTGCGGGTTGGCGGACTTACATACCATACAAATTTTTATAAATCGCTATGATATGCAGGTTTCCTCACGATGTTTTCCTTCACCGTTTTAAGTATAAGTATTACTGGTGAATAAAAACATCTGAATAATTAGAGTAAGAGACAAATTCGAGACTAATTGTATTGAACCTTCTATTATTTCTGGGTTTCAGATTGAATAGGATACATAAAATTTTAGACAAACAAAGTATGCAGTTAGCTTCCTTTTTAAATGAATTACTCAACTACCAACTCTAACGGTTTCGATTTTCCGTTCAACAGTTTTTGACCATTTTCACTCCCTTAGGGATCGGATTTCCAAAAATCCCGTATTTGTGCTACCCTACGTCCCAATAAGAATCTCTGTGAAAATTTTTACGTTCCTAGCTCTAGAAGTTTCGGCTGTGCGTTGATACGTCAGTCACTCAGGTACCTCTTTTATACAGCGTGATTTTGACACCCACTACAATAAATTATACCATGTGCATCGCGTAATAAGTTATATTATTTGCACGCATAGAAGTTGTCGTCGAAGAAGAAACAAAAAAGTTGATTTTTCAAACAAATTATAAGTCAAAATAATGGCATTTAATTTGAACGTTCTATAATTACACTTACCTGATTTACAGCGTCCGTACGGACCGGAGCGGCAACATCGCAATATTCCCGCGTTTATGAAAACAGCCGACCTGCTAGTACATGCAGCGCGGCGCTGCGATCGCGAGAACTATCTTCCCATGTCACAAATTGTTCATAGTAATCACAGAACAAATTAAATTGCTTTTAATATCCCGTGCACAGAAAAATAACTCACACTGGTGGTAGGTCTCTCATATGTGAGAGGCCATCTGGGTAGGTACCACCGCAATGTCTATTTCTCCCGTGAAACAACACTGCTTAAATGCACTGTTGTGTTTCGGATTGAAGGACATTGTAGCCAGAGCAACTACTGGACATATTGAGACTTAACATTTTATGTCTCAGGATGGCGAGCGCGGTGGAATATTGCTACTGTTCATGAGCGGTCGTATCGCTTACCATCAGGCGAACGGCTTGCTAGTCTCGTCATTCAATGCAATAAAAAAAAAAAAAACACGGAATTGCCGTGCAGACTGCCTTATGCTCATGTTTGGGTTGTCCCGGAAGCAATTCAAAATCCGCTCCTCTAAGTTAATTCGAATACGACGGGGAGGAACATCTTCGTGCGTCTAGGGCAACAACTGAGTACTGACCACTGTACCTTAATCTTTGTACAGCTACACCAAATCTCTCACAATATGTTCGGAGGGCCAGGGCGGCGCGGCGTTTTGATTACACTCGCCATACAATAACACCATATCTGTGTATTCCACAGTACTAGAAGTATTCGTCATTGTATTAAGAATACGCGTAAAGTAAATTAATAATAAAAAAAAAACAAAATAATACTAACTAAAATGTACTTATAAACACAAATACTAAAACTTTAACAATAAAAAGAACACTTAAAACACTAAAACTAACACCTAATGATAACGTACTTAATTCCAATATGTGTCTCTATCACTTAAACACTCATAACTATTCACTTACTTAACACTAAATACTAATAACAACAGAATTTAAAAACTATCAAAATGGCGAGTTCTGCGCGCGCGCGTCTTTGTTTACATTACCAATTGTACCGCAGTACACCGAACACTGAGCTTACCGCCGCGCCGCCCGCACCATACATTAGGATTTGCTAAAAAATGTAAGATCCCTATGGATTGATTGGATGGATTGGTTGATGCAGTAATTACGTAACTGGATTGGATAATAGTATTTCAAATGAGATACTCTGATTGGCGTAAAAAAATCTTTATGTGATTGGTAATTTAAAATAAGGGCCGTGATTAAAATATCTCGAAATCGATATCGATTATTTGTAGTTTGTTTTCGAATTCGAATGTGTCAACTGTCAACTTTACTTTTCTAAGCAATTTTACCCGTAAGTAGTTAATTAATAAAACAATCTACAGCTGCGAATACATAGGTGTATTTTGTATAAAATTAAGATTTCACAAAGTTTACTTTCGAAACATTAAATATTGTCAAGTTATTGTCATTTTTCTAGATTAGTCAAATAACTTTGTGCACTTTTTTTTTTTGTTCAAGAGAAAAAGCTTTAAGCTCCCCTTTCGATACCTCGGGGGGGTATCGGGGGGTCGAAAGGGGTATATCAGTGTCTCTGGCCTTCCAGCCCGGTATAAAAGCGGATATTGTGGCCGAGATCGGTCCCTAACAATATGTACTCCAGAATATCCGTATGCTAAAAACCCCTCAATTAACGTCACACGCATTGTGGACGGCACCGGATATCCCAGAGCGAAGGGCACCCCGATACTCAGCATGAATGGACAGGCTCGTCCGAGGAGGTACCGCTGTCTCACAGGCGAATGATTTGAAGCGACAGCTTCGCTGTCGCGTTTCGATCGGTGAGTAAGATTGCCGGCTTTTTCCTTCCCGCTCATTCCCGTTCATGGGCGGCAGTGACCATTTACCATAAATGATCTGCTTGCTCATTTGCTGGAATTACTTAAATTCTTATTTTTAATAATTTCGTCAATGGCAATATTACTTGACGTTAGGTGAACTTTCTACCACCCTTTACGTCAGGGATTCTTAAAAAAGAATTGAATACGGTTTGATTTTTTTTTCCTTACGTTGGGTTTTAATTATTGAAGATGTTCCAAATTATTAAAATCAACCGTAAGCGACAAAAACGAATTACCATGATATTTCTGACATAATATTAAGTTTCCAGTCAACTCACACTATAGTAAAGCTTGATTTAGATCCATATTTATAATATTAAATAATATTGAGATAAAAAAATATCGATTAAGTGTCCTAGAATAATTTCACAACACTACTTCAACAATGTTTCGTATGCTGTCACTTTCTTATAATTATACTCAATCCAAGGGCGAAAAAGGGACAGTTGCATATTATGACATAATAATAACAAGATGTATGATCTGGCAACAAGTGATTATAGTAAATGCAAAGTACAGAAGGAACATGGCGCGTTAGGATACGTTTACGTAAAATTGTTTTGGAAATGTTAAATTGAAATATTGCGTGTTGGATTCAAACAATACTTAAAATTGACTGCAAACTGTGTAAAAACAAAGCTGAAAGAAATTTTATTCTTGATGCATAGTTTTATTCATGTATACTTATTTGGACCGATTGTCACGTGACCGAATTTTTTTTTTTTTGGTGACCTATGATTATGATTACAATTAAAGTTTATGTATTGTGCAATTAAAATGCCGTGTATGTATTTCCAATATTCAAGAAACCTTTTAATGTGTATATTGGATTTTGAGAGTGCCTAGTAATTAGTGTATGTATTTGAGTAAATGCTTACTAAAAAATACACCAGTTAATCATTATTACTTACTTATAAAATAACGATCATGTTCTAGGCTACATTAATAATAATTATTGTAGTGTAGAACATATTGGGGGATCTCTATTTCGCCAAGTTTTATGTTTGCGGGGTCAAAGTCCTTTGTCAGCTGAGCGGCAAAACTACTCGTGCATGAACAGAGTGATCGAAAATTACGAAATACAAAATCGTGATTTTTGACAAAACTATCAGGTGGATTTTTATCTAACTTGGTACAATGTTTCCTGGGGTGGTTACAAACATGTGGACGAAGTTATTTACAATATGTCAATATCACGCGGTATAATTGTATAGAAAATTGATTCAGCATTTGAGTGTGAACGAGCAACTAACACGCTCGCCTTTATAAGTAGGAACTTTCAAATTAGATATGATGCACAATGTTCTTGTAGCTATGGTGGTTGCATTAGTCCGTTCCAAAAATATTTTTTAATATCCTTTAGTGGTGAAATCAATGAAAAAAATAATTGTAAACAATAATATATTTGATATAAAAACGATTTCAATACATTTTCAGCGGCTCGGCCGTATCACCTCACATTGTATCACCTGCAATACTGTTTCAATCAATACTTTAGTGAACATTGTCTATTCGAAATCGAAACGATGCGATCGAATTTCACAGGAACATCCACAAACGTCACAACGACGACACTCGGAGCGGCTCGAGAGGCGCCGGCGAGTCGCGGCGTCACACCGGCAGCACCGAGCGCGCCTCACGCTTCCGCGCCGACACCTTGGCGCGGTTGTACGCCAGCACGCCCAGCGCCGCCAGCGCCATGCCCGCCAGGTTCAGCGGCGGCGCCGGGTTGCGTAGCACCACCAGCGACGCCGCCACCACCGCCGCGCGCTTTGCCGCCGACGCCACCGCGTACGCCAGCGGAGACACGCGCGACAGCACGCTGAACGCCGCCACCGCCTGCAGCCACGCCAGCACCCCGTCCGCCGCCAGCAGCGGCGCCGCGCGCTCCCACGCCACCGCCGCGCTCGCCAGCGCACGCGCGTCCCGCCACGCCCACAGCGGCAGCAGCAGCAGCAGCGCCAGCTGCGCCAGCGCGGCCAGCAGGCGCAGGTGGTGCGCGCCCGTGTCGCGCAGCGCGCGCTTCGAGTACAGGTGCTGCAGCGCCAGCAGCGCCGCCGCCGCCAGCGCCGCGCCCAGCCCCAGCGCGTCGAACTGCAGCTCGGTGGCCGACGCGACGCCCACGCCGGCCGCGATCACCACCAGCGCCACCTGCACGCCGGCCGGCTGCCGCTCGCCGAACAGCACGCGCGCCAGCCCCGCCGTCCACAGCGGAGTCGTCGCCTTCACTGTGGATCGCGAAACGCTTTGACGTCGTCACGCTTGTTCCGGTTTGAAGGACTCCGTAGCCAGAGGAACTACTGAACACATTGAGACTTATTATCTTTTGTCTCAGAATGGCGAGCGATTGGAATGCGGAGCATTGCTTTGTAATTCATGTATTACACCATGGTGTTGTTATGTTCAGTGGCGTAACTACACCATCGGGGGCCCGTGGCAAAAATCATCAAATGGGGCCCTTCGTAGATATAAAAAAAATGAATATTGTAGTTTCGTTTTTATGAATATTGTTTGAATCTCAGTCTGAATTTTCGGACATGTATAGTCAATCTCCACGCACTATGACGGTGAATAGAAACATCGTGAGGAAACCTCCATACCATAGCGATTTGCAAGAATTTTTATGGTATGTAAGCCCGCCAACCCGCACTAGGCCAGCGTGGTGGACTATATTATGGTCTAATCACTCTCAATCGTATTTTCGATTGTAGGGCAAGCCCTTGCCCTGCAATGGGACCTATATGGGCTGATACAGAACATCACAAAATCTTTTTGGCCTCATGTTTCTCATCCGATTATGAACATAACTCATTTTCTAAAATCTAAAAAAAGGTTTCTGTAATAACGATGAACGAGTGCTTTTGAATTCCATTTTCATTTCTTTCTATCACACAGTAGCGATAAACTTCAAATAATTGGTCTATTTTAGAAAAAAATCTCAAGTTGTATTAAATATAATGGAGTTTTAGGCCCAAAACAGTAATTAGCTCATTTTGCATTTTCGGACTTAAGTATTTAATCTAGCCCCTGGGCTTAGTTACCCATTCCTCTAAATCAGGATCACATTTTGCTAGTAACTGCTTTATTATGGCTATCAGGGCTATCTCTATGTCCACGAAAACTAAATTAGTAACTTCGTGGAGTATAGTAAGCTCTCAACGTAAAAAAAACATGTTTATTTTTTTATATGCATTGTTGCTCTTCTTCTAATGTCCAATGTAACCGCCATTGTTATATGGATATACGCCTCCTCCAAATTACGCCATTTCACTCATTTGTTAGCTCATAACATCCAGCATGCAAAAACTCGCTATTTTGCAAATCTTCACTCGTCACGTAACTGGTAGGCGTCCTACGCAACGTTAGTCAACACGCCGCCTCCACTCAAGAACACGTTTACTCCAACGGTTATTAGTTCTTCGACAGATGTAGCCAGCGCACTGCCACTTCAGCTTGCTAATCCTATGTGGTATGTCAATAACTTTAGTTCTCTGTCCGATAAGATCATCACGGATCTTATTTTCCAACGGGACTCTGAGCATAGCACGCTCTATAGCTCGCTAAGCGACGTACTGTAAGTGGCCAAGTCTCAACACCGTAGGTCGCACTGGTTGAAAGCTATCGCTTTCAAGCTTTTTGGCATAGGTGAAGACTTTTAATATCTTTCTCAAAGATGTTTCTACCTAGTTAAAGGGTCTGCCCCAGCCGGATAAATAAGAAACAACTTCAAGCTGGTGGCCACATACAGCGAGAGGTCTGCGGTTGTAGATCACTAGTATGGTTTTGTCGGAGTTAATTTTAAGACCTACTCGCTGTGAGGCTGAATCTAGAGCTTCCACGTCTATTGCAGTACTGACTTATTTTAGATAACTTTTTATTTATCGCTTCAGACTCCCTCTTTCTCTTTCATTTTTCTCCTACAATTTAAATAATTTTTAGAATAAGATATGTACTTTATTTGGAAAATATTAAATAATTTTTGAGGTTTTCGGTTCTCGGTTTAAGGCTGAGACCCAATCAAGCCTGGGCCCTATCGGGCTTGAGACCCTGTCGGACCAGGGTCCTGCCGGGGGCCCCTTAGGCCGGGGGCCCGTGGCATTTTGCGCACTTTGCCACCCTATTGTTACGCCACTGGTTATGTTTTAGTAATGTTCATGAGCGGTCGCTTACCATCAGGTGAGGAACCACAAGCTCGTCTCGCCATACATAGCGAAAAAATGTAAGAAAAGAAAGGAAATAATATTTATTACTGGCGCTGTGCCCTTTCAGTTGCATCTATGGGTGAAATGACACTACGTATCTGCACATATTATAGCTATTCTATAATGCAATTTCTACCAAGCAAAATGCCCGGCTTTGTGTACTGAAGTTGTGCACTTGAAGCGTCATAACGTGACCCAAATTTATCAAAAAATATTTATGTTTTGCTTTTAAGCTATATTGGATACTATATTATAAAAGTAGATGACCGAACTTTGCTCGGTTTTATTGGACTTTAGAAATTGAACCCTTGAAGGAATTACTCCACTAAAAGTCTTCTTGTACTTTTTACTATTTATAATTTCAATACAGTTCAACATGGTCTTATTTTAACGCTCCACTGAATATTCCGTACTTTCTATAATATATTCTCTCTCGAATCAATACTCGCTCTATCCGGCATTATATCTTTAATAATCCATGATTCAAACAAATAGCCATATCCAAAATTAAACGCCAAATTACCTATTTCACTTACTATTTTTAATTATTTGACCTTAGAGTATATACATATAGAGGGAGCACCGTCATACATTTGTGTTTTCAAAAACGTAGATATTTTCTTGGTTGTAATGTTGGTAGCATTGCTGCATCAGGGTTGCCGGTTAACATATTTTCCCCAACTGTATCAAAATTTAATTACGTTTTTGGTCCCAATAACAATATCGATACATAATATTTTTAAAGAATGAAAAATTGTGGCGACTATTTTAACACGTTTATCTATAATTCCGAATACGATTTCACTGCAAATACGAAGTAATTTTACCTGTGCGTTATTATACAATAGCATTGTAATATTGGAAATGCTTGGTGGTGAAATGGTAAATGTTTTAGTCCCTATGCTTCGATAACCGAGCTTCGTTCGTATTCGGTTTTGAAAATCGGGGCCGCCATTTTGAAGTTTTTACTTATTGTACCGATTTATCTCAGAATCAGTATCTGAGGGTATCTGGGCACCAATATGCCAAATTCATTCATTTTAAACCTTACTAAGGTTTAAAAAAACTTTGGCCGCCATTTTGAACTTTTTATTTATTGAACCAATTGCTTTCAAAATCAATAGCTGAATGTAACTCGGCAACAATAAGCCTAATTTATAGTTATATTAAAAATCTGTGGCCGCCATTTTGAACTTTTTATTTATTGAACCAATTGCTCTCAAAATCAACATCTGAGGGTATCTCGGCAGTCGGCACAAATAAACCAAATTTATAAGTAGATTAAAAAACTGTGGTTGCCATTTTGAACTTATATCTGAGGGTTTCTCGGTACCAATAAGCCACATTTATAGGTAAAGTATTGTGGCTGCCATTGCTCTCAGAATCAAAATCTAAGGTTCTCTCTCTGTCTCCCTCTCCCTCTCTCTCTCTCTTCAGCCATAAAAAGCCATAGGAAGTCCACTGCTGAATATAGATTCCCAAGGATCTCCACATTGACCTGTTGGAAGTGGCCTGCATCCAGCGACCTCCTGAAACCTTAACCAGGTCGACCGTCTACATTATTGGTTCACTACGATTTAAAAATTAAAAATTCTTCTAAACGACTCTTTCTTATAATATTAACGCTTTAGCGTCTTATTTTTCGATCCAGGGGTATCCTAAAAAAACATTATATGGATTTGGTTGTTTACATATCTTTAACAGATAGATATTGATTTTGAGATCAATCGGGTTAAAAACAAAAAAGTTCAAAATGGTGGCCAAAATATGGAACTCTAACTATAAATTTATTTTATCCGTACCCAAGGACTGCCAGATATTAATTTTGAGAGCAATCGGGTTGATAACAAAAAAGCTCAAAATGACGGCCAAAATATTCAATTCCGTCTATGAATTTATGATACCGGTACACGGGGACGGCCGTTAAATATTAAATATATACCTCCTACAAGAAGTCGCGCTAAGGCTCTTAAAATTTAAATGGCGGCCAATATTCACAATCCGGATTAAAGTCAGACAGATTTAAAAATTATGTCCAATTATATAAGATCAGAGAATTACAAAATATTTATATTACAAGTCATATTTAGTCACAAACTTAGTAAATTTTAACTCATTGTCATATTAAATAAATGGTGGCAATAATTAAAATTATTGCCACCATTTTGTCGGTTTAATATAACGTCAAATTGTTTTTTTCATATAAATTTATTTATATTAAAAAACAGTTTAAACAAGTTACCAGGATATTGAGTTATTAACTTTTTTATAAATCTGCAACACTGAAAAATATGTCTATAGAAAGCGCGCTAATTCTAATTTTTTTTAGTAAAATTCCGTCGATTATATCTCCCGATATATTAATAAATATGCAATGTTACCTATGGTAGTTAATTATATACTTATTAATTATGCGTTTGGTAGAATTTGGGCACAATTTAATGACGCAAAATGGCATTTTAAGATTTTTCTTTCTAGAAGATTTCATGTGTACCCCACGCTGTCTGAATCCATACTGATTGGCGGGAAAAAAAGGTGGCCCCGGCACCACCATTTTTATCTACGTTTTTCAAGTACCAGCGCTCCCTCTATATGTATATACTCTAAGGTTTTGACATATATCCCAATAAAACCTAATAGCTAATACCACTCATTGGCCTAGCGTTGCTTAACAACTCCATCTGCTGGAATACCTTTTGTGTTATTGTATGGTTATGCAGTTAGTTGCACACAATAAAACAAATAGTATTATTATTCGCCAATGAATGATGTCAGGAAGAGTAATATTATCAGTTTATATTTTCATTTTTTTATTACATTTTCTAAAAATGAATGCTAGCTAGATCGATTTATCGCCCCCGAGACCCCCTGGTTTCGGGGTCTATATACATACTTATACACAGTCAGGTCATAAGTATTGTCATACAGTAAAAACTTTTCTTTTAGAATGCTGGCCACAAAAAAGTTTATTGAATTCGAATTTCGAATTGTTGATGAAAATAAAAATGTATATCAAAGTTAATATACGATACGAATGTACCTACATAATACTTAAGCTGAAAACACATTGTAGGTTTTTGTCTTACGCATAGAGTAAAGAGTACAAAACTATGGTAAAGAGCGCGACTGATATGGTTCGTACGGGTCGTCAGGGCCCGCGTACGTTTTTATTTCTTTTAATTTCATTGACAAAGGACGGTTTTCTCGTCTGCCAATGACTAAGCTTTTAGGGATGAAAGAGTCGATTTTAATGTACTCTTTATCTCATCTCTATATAAATAAATAAATAATATACTTTTAAAATGAAATTAATCCTAGTTGGCGCTTATTATAAACAGTCCTAAGTCTGTGATAACCTGTGGTACTAGAACATTCGAGTTTGCAACTGTTTTATTGTCAAAATCAATGATTCAATTAATATTAAATCACACATCAATCAATTATATAATATTATGATTGATTAAATTCTGTACGCAAACATAGATTACACATTGAGAATAAATTTACTGTGGAAAAATGTTAAGCAACAATGCCGTGTACACATATTAGAAATACTTATGTATAAAATATGTGAATTCCAAAGTAGGCAAGATCGTGTTTCGAGCACACGTCTTGTTCTTGTTGTCTTTTTTTTATATATTTCTACTACCAGTGTCATTTTAAAAGAAAACAAAAAAGAGACTACCTGATGACAAATAACAAAATAAACTTTTTTCTATTATAATTCCTAAAATAGCGCGTGTATTTTGAAATTTTAACATCAATAACTTAATATTTGATTGTATAAAAAATTACTCCGCTATCTTCAGTATGATACTTTATTATCTTTAGTACAAATAGGTAAGGTAAAAGCACCAATGCCCGACACTGAACCAATAGATGACACTTTCGAAAAAATATTTACTAATAAGAAAACTAAATATTTTAATGACATTGCTCCTAATTTTAAAGCCACCTCGTACCATTTATGATACATGCCCAAAAGCTTGTTGGCACTGTCAGAAGTAAATTTAATTTTTTTTGTTAATTGACCACAAACTGTGTGATTTCGCGCCATTATGCGCGTAATTCTTAGCGTTTTTTATAAGGAACTGATTTTTAAACGGTATGATTTTGTCTTATATTATACGACTTTTGGCTATATCGGGTTTCAATATTATATGGATATTACATTATTGATTTATTTGGACCATTTCTTTGTTATTTTGGCTGGTTTTTGTATAAATTTTAAGTGGTGTCTACTATTAGTTCCAGAAATTGTTCAAAATCTAAAAGATGACATGTGTGAACTTGGAAGTTTATTTTATTTAACTTTATTTGGTTTATTTTATTTTTTAACTTTATTGTACCCCAGAAAAAAAATATATACAGAAATTAAAACAATATTTAAAACAAGTACAATCGGCGGCCTTATTGTACTAGGCAATCTCTTCCAGGCAACCTTTGGATGGAGATAAGTGACAGGAGAGAGAAAGGGCAGTCTAGGGTGTATAGTGACAAAATAATATATCAACAAATAAACATATTAAAACACAAAATAAAAGTAAAACATATATGTAAATACATACAACATACATACATATATAAGTATATACATATACATAATAGAAAAAATATAATAAATATATGCATAGTAAAAAATATAAAAAAATGCTAACAGTAAAAGCACAAAAATGTGTAAGTTTACTGAAAAAGATAGTCCTTGTATATCCTTGACTAGTGATTTCTGTATCAGCCCATATACGTCCCACTGCAGGGCACGGGCCTACTCTACAATCGAGAATACGATTGAGAGTGGTTAGGCCATATAGTCCACCACTAGACTAGTGATTTAAATGATGACAATTTGCGAGCCCGTCTCACGACATCTGGAAGTGAGTTCCACAATCGAACAGCGAGTATGGAGAATGACTTGTCCATAAATGTCTTGGTGTGTACGGGTATTCTGTTTCAGGTTCTCCGATGACCTCAGGCATCTTTCATGGGAATCATGAAGAAATATAAAACGGTCTTTGAGATAAGATCGCCCCGAGAGGGTTAAATAATATATTATATAAAAGTGAAAGAGTGTGAGCATTCCGACAAAGCCGTATGGTTACCCATACGGCTACTTGAGCTTAAGACGAAACTCAGAAAGATAGTCATATTTGCGTAAATCAAATATGAATCTTATGCAAAAATTTTGGACATGCTCAATTTTAATGCAAATTTAGCCTTTATGTTGTGAACACAACATTCATATCTGAGTTTCGTTTGTTGTACACTAGGCTAATTAAAAGAAGACAGTGTCAACTATTAGAGTCTACTAGATGTCCACTACCAGTATACATTAATTTCAGATTACGGTTTGAGCAATTAAAAATGATGAGATGAATTAAGATCAACTAAGAATGATGAGATGGGAAAAAGAAAATCAATAAGAGAGATAATTAATTAGAAATTGATATAGGACTAATAATAATAAATTTATATACAGGTGAAGAAAATTACCATGAAGAATATAAGATCACACCTGATGATAATGTAATTTTTAAGTCCTTGAAAGAAAGACGAAGAGACTATATATATTTTGTTACTTAATTAATTTTAAAGCACAATCTGTGCTCGGTTTGATTTTAAATTATTATTTTTTGATAACACATAATATTAAAATGATGTTATAGTCATGTCTATTATTAGTGCCAATTGATGTCTATTATTGGGGCATCTGATTTTTTATACTGTCATCTATTAGTAACTACGGCAATCCTAAGAAAATATATTTTTTAATATAAAATAAAGCAATCTTAATTTTTTTATAATGAAATAGTAAAATTCTAAATGTTGCTCTAACAGTAAAAGAAAACGTAACTGTAATTTTTTGAAAAACATTTTTGAATTTTGAGAATTAAGTTTGATTTATCCTTAAATTGTCTACTATTGGTGCTTTTACCTTACTGACTATTTGTTCCCATACTTCTTACTTTAAGTAAGCATATTTGTATTCTTTACATTTAACATTATAAATAATTTCTCTATTACGCACATACTCTAATCGTTTTTCTTCCATTTTTTAAATGAACGCACAGACGAACTTTTGGCTAATTACTAATAATGAAATAAATAAATACACTCAACAATCACATACATAGTCCTGACCCCACATTAAAATCAATTAAGTGTTGTGTCGTGGGTATCGGGAACTACGAGAGACTTTTCGGTCTCACAAACATCCAGACCCGAGACAATACTACAATACTTGTGGGCCTCACAAACATTTTTCTCGGTGCGGGGATCGAACCCGTGGCCTCTCGTTTCACAGGCGGCGTCTAACCAACTGCGTCACGGAGGCTGTCAATTACGTCCAGTCTAGTATTTACAAACAACTGGTTAAAGAACTGCGGTGTTTATTTCTATTAAGTCAAGTTAGATTCCCAGCCACACTTCATGTAAATAATTAGAAATGTCCAAATTGTATTCAACAATTTTAATTTGTATGCAGATTGAATAAAGAAAATTATACCTTGTACGTATTATAAATTCTAATTTAATTGTAAGTTTTAAGAAATGTTATATTAGTTTGGCTTAAAAAGCTGGTAGCCATATTTACAAAACCTATTGTTGTGTAAACTCAAGTTTGTCCACAATCGCAAATCACTCAAAAGCGCTGTGGTGCACGGAGAAACCATTATTTTTTTCTCTCTTCAAATTTAATTACATTGGACATTATTATCATCACTACTATTGGACTACTAGTATAAATGTACATTGTATAAATTATGAAAGAATATTTTAATGAAAGCGTTGAAGATATTTTTTACTTTCATTTCTAGTTCCTAATTTCACCACTTGTCAAGTTATGTTAGTTGCGCTGTATGTCTCAGACGTTTTTTGTTTTTGAAGGTCATGCCCTCGAATTTCGACCGACAGTGTGCACACAACAAAAGAATCTATTGTTCAGATCGCTGTAAGACGCGTTGCTCTAGTATTTATGGCCGCTTCTTTACTCTATGCGTAAGACAAAAACCTACAATATGTTTTCAGCTTTATGGTCGTTATTGATTTATGGTCGCAACCATAGACTTATAGTTACGGTGTACGTTATACAAATTCGAACGTTTACAGAACAGATACATTCGTATCGTATAAAAAACTTCGTTTGTCCGAAGTTTCGAACTTCGTTCGTTCGTTCGTTCGGATGAATATAGTAGGCAGTGGCGTAACAATAGGGTGGCAGAGTGCGCAAAATGCCACGGGCCCCCGGGCTTAGGGGCCCCCGGGCCGGCAGGGTCCTGGTCCGACAGGGTCTCAGGCCCGACAGGGCCCCGGCTCGATAGGGCCTCGGGCTCAAGCAGCTCAGCAACAGGGTGTCAGCAGATATTATAATACAACATTAATAACGAAATTTTTAATTAATAATAATAAATAATTGGCTACATTTTAAATATGACAAAAATTTCACCATATTTGATTTCAATGTTTTGTTTTTGTTCATTATAAATAGTATAATCTTGGTTAGAAACCAATAATTTACAATTTTATACTTATTAAGGTAATAATATATTCGAGATAAATATAAATATGCCTTGTTTCAAGAACGAAACGAATGAGAAAGAAGTCTGAAGCAATTAATAAAAAGTTAAGTACCTAAAATAAGTCAGTACTTTGGGAACGAGCATTTGATGAAAAGGCGAGTAAACAAAGTCCCAGAAATGAACGAATAATAATATCAAATCTCAGCGATAGTGAATATTCAGACCATATTAAAAGGAGTGGAAAATATTAAATCCCATATGTTACAGACAGGTGTAATTTAAAAAAGTTAAAATGCTAAGTGAAACAATTTGTCCAATGGTCCCTTCTTATGAGACAGTGACAGTGAGGACGTTTCGACCTACCTGGGGCAGACCCTTTAACACGGTAGAAACAACTTTGAGAAAGAGGCTACGAAGAGGTTCCAACTGGGCTGGGCAGAATTTGGTAAACTACATTGAGTCTTGTCACCTTTACCACAAAGCTTGAAAACGAAAGTTTTCAAATAGTGCGTCCTACCTGCTATCACCTACGGCGCTGAGACTTGGACACTTACGTACACGTACAGCGAGCTATGGAGCGTGCTATACTCGGTGTCTCTTTCAAGGATAATCCGTAATGAGCTTATCCGTCCCAGAACCTAAGTTATAGACAGCAAACAGTATTAGTAAGCTAAAGTGGCAGTGAGCTAGCCACATCGGTCGAAGAACCGACAAATGTTAGAGTAAACGTATTTTTGCGAGGAGCCCGCGTCTTGGCTAACGTAATGTAGGACGCCCTCCAGCTAGGTGGAGTGACGATTTGTAAAAGGCCGCTGCCCGATGCTGAATGCGACAAGCTGACGGCAAGGTAAAATGGCGCAATTTGAAGGAGGCCTAAGATGAAGATGAATAAACAAAATGTTTGAGTTGACGGTTATGACGACTGGAAACGAATTGTTAATGCGATAGAGACAAAAATATCTAAAATTCACTTGGATTCGTGCCTTTTGTATGAAAAATAGCGGTTACATCGGATATTAGACGATGCAACAAGCCAAAGAAACATTTTGTGTAAAGAAATATTGTCTGGCGTCAAGAACTTACTATTATTAAGAATATACTCCTCGAAGTTACTAATTAAACTTTTCATGGCCATAGAGATAGCGAAGATAGTAGTAATAAAAGAACTTTTTTGAGTTGTTACTAGAAAAATGTGATCCTGATTTAGAGGAATTGTTATATTTACGTTATATTTGATATTATCACTACATAGTATAAAACTAAGTCGCTTTCTGTGTCCCTATGTCCCTTTGTATGCTTAAATCTTTAAAACTACGCAACGGATTTTGATGCGGTTTTTTTAATAGATAGAGTGATTCAAGAGGAAAGTTTATGTGTATAATGCGTGCATATTATTGTAGAGAAATCTAATAAAATGGGACAGAAGAATAGGTATAGGATGGGATTGGAATTGGATAAGCAGTTTAGACACCGGCTGTCATGTTGATTTTAAATAAAATATGGACTGGAATCTGTATTTGCACCCAGGCGAAGCCGGGCCGGGCCGCTAGTATGTGATAAGTTTTATGGTACCGTGTGGTTGAAAGAAATGAAAATAGAAGTCCAAAAGCACTCTTTAATCGTTATTAGGGACTCCTCTTTAGATTTCATGAAATGATTCATGCTCTAAATCCGATTAAAAATATGAAGCCATGTGATTAAAAAAGATTATTTACTGTACTGTATCAGCTCACATAAGTCGCACCGCAGGGCACGAGCCATATAGTCTACTACGCTGATCTAATACGGGCTGGCGGACTTAACGTACCATACAAATTCTTACAAATCGCTATGGTATGCAGGATTCTACTTGACTTGTGACTATCAATACACATATGATTCCGAAAAGTCAGAGGTGTACCCTGGGATTCGATTCGATGGAAAACGACTATGAACATGTTGGCGGCGCTTCTGGCCCGTTTAAAAATAAGGCCACATAAAAAATATATTCATAAAAACGAAATTACAATGTCGTGTTTTTTTTACATTTACTAAGGGCCCCAATTGATCAACTTTGCCACGGGCCCCCGATGTAGTAGTTACGCCACTGATAGTAGGGCCCCGTGTTGCAGTTATTGCGTTGCATCGTTGCGGTTACGCGCCAATTCAAATTTTTAACATACTGAAAAATTTGAATATAACCAAAGGATTCGTTTATCGTACCATCAAACGATACAATGAAGACTATAGTGTAGATGACAGGTCAAGAAGTGGTCGCCCTCGGTCTGTTAGGACTCCAGCAGTAATAAAAGCTGTGAAGGCGCAAATTCAAAGAAATCCCAAACGTAAGCAGAAACTGTTGGCCCTTCAGATGGGGTTAAGCAGAACCACGGTGAAAAGGGTGTTAAATGAAGACTTAGGGCTTCGGGCATATCGAAAAAAAACAGGACATCGTTCGAATGCTCGTCTAATGGACCTGAGACTGAAGAGATGCCGCGCTTTGTTGAAGCGGTACGCGGGAAAAAAATATCGGGAAATTCTTTTTTCAGATGAAATTTTTTTTACATTAGAAGAGTGCTACAACAAACATAATGATAAGGTGTACGCACACAGTAGTGAAGAAGCGAGCAACCGTATTCCGCGTGTCCAACGAGGTCATTTTCCATCCTCGTTCATGGTATGGTTGGGAGTTTCATATTGGGGCTTAACAGAGGTATATTTTTGTGAGAAAGGTGTAAAAACGAAAGCAGTTGTGTATCAAAATACAGTCCTGACGAACCTTGTGATACCTGTTTCTCATACCATGTTCAATAACAGGCACTGGATATTCCAACAAGATTCGGCGCCAGCTCATAGAGCGAAGAGCACACAAGACTGGCTGGCGGTGCGTGAAATCGACTTCATCCGGCACGAAGACTGGCCCTCCTCCAGTCCAGATTTGAATCCGTTAGATTACATGATATCGCAACACTTGGAGAAAAAGTCGTGCTCAAAGCCTCATCCCAATTTGGAGTCACTCAAGACATTCTTGATTAAGGCAGCCGTCAATATTGGCATGGACCTCGTTCGTGCTGCGATAGACAACTGGCCACGCAGATTGAAGGCCTGTATTAAAAACCACTGAGGTCATTTTGAATAAACTTTAGTGTCATAATAATCTATGTTTTGTTAAGTTCATCTAATATATAAAATTCTTCTGTCACGGGGTGCGTAATCGAACTCCTCCGAAACGGCTTGACCGATTCTCATGAAATTTTGTGAGCATATTGAGTAGGTCTGAGAATCGGCCAACATCTATTTTTCATCCCCCTAAATGTTAGGGGTAGTCCAGCCCTAAATTTTTTTTTATTTTTTAGACAAAATTTTTAATTTCTATTTTTTTATGATACAACATACAAAAATACATACAATCCTCAATTTTCACCCTTCTACGATCAACCCTTATTTTTTAATAACCACTAGCTGACCCGCCACGCTCCGCCGTGGCTTAGTTAATATACAGGGTATATCAAGACTGCTACCGAAAACGAAGCTGGGTGGTAGTTTAAGCGACTTCAGACACAATGCAACAGAAAAAGTTGCAAAAAAAAGCGACAATTTTTTTTTTGTTATTTTTTTCCTATGGCCATATTTGGGTGGTAAATACATTTTTTCCTAAAATAATAGTATATACCCTTTTATTTATAAATACTCTAAGGTATAAAAGAGTTTAAATTATAATTTTAGCAAAAACTATGGACCACCCAAAAATGACGATATTTAAAAAATCATAAAAAAAATTGTCGCGTTTCTAGGCGAAATTTTTAATTGCATTGTGTTTGTAGCCACTAAAACTACCACCCGGCTTCGTTTTCGGTAGCAGTCTTGAGATACCCGGTATGATTATATAATATTTATTATATTCATTTTTTAAGCATAGTAAAATAGCCTGAACCAACTTCGCCTGGGTGCATATATTTTTTGATTCCACTCCACACCAAATACATGTTATTTTTCGTATAAAGTCCTGTATACCTAAACTTGACGTCGCTATCCTACTGTCCGGCTCAATCTCATATGTGAGAGGCCATCTGGGTAGGTACCACCGCAATGTCTATGTCTCCCGTGAAACAACACTGCTTAAATGCATTGTTGTTTTTCGGATTGAAGGACATTGTAGCCAGAGCAACTACTGGACATATTGAGACTTAACATCTTTTGTCTCAGGATGGCGAGCGCAGTGGAATGTTGCTACTGTTTATGAGCGGTCGTATCGCTTACCATCAGGCGAACGAAAAAAAAAATCCCGTCTCGTCCGTCTGTTCAGTCTCTTCCCGATCGGTCCCATCCTTTCTCTTTTCTCAGCCCTCTCCCGTACCTTCCACTCTATTATATCCCGTCTCTCCATATACATGTACATATAAAAACAAATCTCGCGGGAACGTCCAGGCTGGCGTAGATCTGTCGCTGATGGTGTATGCAATTTTGAAGCACTGCGTCTTGAAAGTCTCGATACCAAACGCCAATTAAGAAAGACCCAACACAAGCGGACTTATAACTATACATATAATGCAGTGGGCCAACTATGCTGCTTATTATGTAACCGCACTTTTACCACCAAATTCGGGTTCGCCCGTCACATAGAGTATAGCCAGGTGTCGCTGTCGATGGACACGTCGTGGAGGACAACAACAACAACATATAAAAAAAAGAATTGGCCAAATTGGTCCAGACGTTGTTGAGTTACGCGCTTACCAACACATTTTGCGATTCATATATATTATATAAGAAGATATAGTCTACCCCGCTGGCTTAGTGCGGGTTGGCGAATTTTATTTCACGTAGAAAACAATCCGAAAAGTCAAAGGTGTGCCCTGGGATTTGAACCCGTGACCATCGTTACCATGTTGGCAGTCGCGTCTAGTACGTTACCATATACAAATTAATAAAACCTTCATACTGCCTTACCAGGTGACGTAAGTAATAGAACAAATATTTAAAAATATAAAACTGCATATCGTTTCATTATAATGTCTAGATACGGCATCAACGTACCAATATTTTTTTTATTCTTGAGTTCAGTCTCAAGAATAAAAAAACAGTACTAATGCGGAATTTAAATTGTTCCCCCAGCGCATCAAAAAGTATCAATTCAAAAAAAATGTCCTTTATGAAAACTAAAAATTATAATTAGATAAATTTTAGAGTACTCCGGCAAAACGCTTCGATAGAGTATACCTTGTTTAAAACTGTTGCAATAATCTCAAAAAACAATGGGCTATTTTGGTAGATATGAACATCGTTTTATTTTATATTTAAGAGCGTTTATACCCTGCACGCGCTTTTTAGCTTAAAAACAGGACTTTTCAAATGAGTTAATAGCCACCAATAAACAATTTAAAGGAAAAATAATTATTACTAATTTTAGAAAATGTTGTCATCTAGGGATTTTGGTGGAAAACATTACAGATTGATGGATAATTTGTGAGTACTATACGGATTACTGAACACAAGTTTCGTTATTTAGGCTTTAAATGGCAATTTAGAAGCTTAAGATATCCGAAACCACTAAATATAAGATGAAAATAAAAATATTATCAGACTAATAAGACCCTTATGGAGGGATTTTGCTGAGAAAAATAATCTTTTTGTGTTTAGTTCCTGAAAAATAAAAATTTAAACAATGCGAAATTATTCAGAAACTCTCGTCAAGAACATATTTTTTTTCACCAACTTATCGTACATATTTTTTTATAGCAATTGCATATTACATTAGAAGAACATCTTATCAATAAATTACCATTTTTATATTTCAACAAAATTAGTTTTCATGTTTTTTACAAATATTTTAAAAACCACTATAAAACACGCTGTCCGATGTGGATCAAATCAGACCGCCGCAAGGCCTTCTAGAGGGAGGACGTATCGCTCGTCGCTCCGGCCTGGCTGCAGTCGATTATGCCGCGCGTAGTAAAATAGCCACGCGCGGAATGCGATTACCACATCTTAGTACTTTGGTAGTAAAATATTTAATTATTTTTATTGCCTACAATGATTTTGTAGTGAGTATAAATTATGTTTCAGGTAATATAATGGGATGTAATTCCGAGGCTAAATTATGTTATGTATTGTAATATAAAATTAAATATATTTCGTAATTGTAAGGGGTTGTAAGGCCCCTAACACTATTTATGTGTTCGAACACGAAATGGTTAGTAAAACGTCCGTAGTGTATACTGATTGAACACTGATTTGAATGCAACTTAACAATGTAATAATAACGAAAATATGATTAGTATCCAAAATTTGTATTATTCTTTGCTTGCACATTAATATTTGTCTACTTATAATGCAAATAAAATATTTTTATGATATTATATTACAGTTACATCTCAATTGAATATTTGAAGCGCACGGATCAAAGTTGTTTGAGCCGATTGTATAGCGAGCCGACGCGACAGCTCTACGCACACAGCTTTGGTCGCTTATGTGTGCGTGAAATTAACGAAGAAATACCTATAGTTGACTTTGCGCGCAAGGTGTATACGCTCTTAACAAAATTACGCGCAAGACGCCGTATCTAGATTGTAACATATAAGTAAATGATGACACATCTACTAGTGGGGCGAGCGGTAGTGGTGGGGGTGTGGTGAGTGCAGTGCCTGCACTCACCGGACACTTGCTGCTGGTGCGCCGTACGAATAGTGTGTCTGTCGGAAATCAAACTGTGTTTCCTTTATATATAACCTATACTGAATAGTGAACTCTACATAGATAATATTATATACACGATGTACAATTTTTTTCTATTTCGTCAGCCGTCAATTAAAGACAATGGAAAGATAGATCATCTTACGTTGGATGGTAGTTGAAGCTTGACCGTCTTTTACGTCTCCCGTCAAATAAACAAAGATCATCCTATATTGGCTAGTCGCGTCACGCTTGAACGATACCCAAAAAAAAAGGTTTTTAGTTAGTCCTTAGAAATTTTCCAATTTTTCTCACTCCTTAAACCTTCCCAGGACTTCCACAAATATTTCAAGACCAAAATCAGCCAAATCGGTTGGTACGTTCTGGAGTTATAGCGTCAGGAAGGAAAACCCGACTTATTTTTATATAATAAAAAATCATCCTCGCAAGATTATCCCCTTGCTTAGATTTGGATCATGTAATACCTGATCACCAATTCGGCTTCCGGAAACACCACTCAACTATACAACAACCTAGAAAAGAAACAATATTGTTCGGCCGCTTTTCTAGACGTACAACAAGCCTTTGATCGGGTATGGCATAAAGGCCTACTTTGCAAAATTAAAAAGTACCTTCCACACTCCTTCTACCTGCTGATGGAATCCTATCTCAGCGACAGAAAATTCCAAGTCAAACTCCGTGACACTAGATCTTCCCTTTTCAACTGCAGAGCTGGAGTACCCCAGGGCTCCGTACTTGGCCCGGTCCTTTACAACATTTTTACCTGTGACCTCCCCCAAGCACCTGAAATTGCTGTAGCAACCTTTGCGGACGACGCTGCCTTCCTCAGCTGTAACTGCGACCCAAATGTAGCGACAAGACTGCTGCAAACCCAACTCAATATGACCAATGCTTGGCTGTGCAAATGGCGCATAAAAGCAAGTGCCCCGAAATCTCACCACATCACATTTACCTTAAGACGTGAAACCTGTCCCCCGGTCAACCTGGGCTCTGACAGACTGCCGCAATCCACCTGTGTCAAGTACCTAGGATTCCACCTGGACCGCAGGATGACATGGAAAGACCACATAAAAACAAAACGCAATGAAGTCAACCTGAGATTTAAAAACCTACTTTGGCTCCTCGGTAGACAATCTTCATTATCGCTGTCCAACAAACTAAAGGTATACTGCTCCATAATAAAACCGATCTGGACATATGGCATCCAACTGTGGTCCTCAGCAAGCAAATCCAACATCCAGTGCCTACAGAGAGCTCAAAACTGCATTCTAAGGGTCATCTCATCGGCGCCCTGGTATGCTCGTAATTCGGAAATTCATGAGTACCTGGAAATCCCCACCATCTTGGAAGAAGTCAAACGCTACTCCGATAACTACAGGAATCGACTATTAATACATCCAAACATGATGACTGGTGAACTCTTGCAACCAAATCCGTTTAAAAGACTCAAGAGAGCCGACGTGCTGACGAACTAAGGGGAGATGGAGTAGTGCCTCTATCTCGCCAAACCCCAACCTCATACAACCTACCTGATTATAGTCTAGGCGACTGATCGCAGGTGTAAGAAAGTGGAAAAAAAAAAAAATATAATAAAAAAAAAAAAAAAATAAAGAAGATAGATAGATTTTAGTAATTTAATCATTTTTCCTCTCCGGTCGAAAACTGATCAATCGTCATTTAATTAGTTATCCCCGCCAGATGTCTACAGGTGTCACTTCTGACCCAGTAAACAGCACGGAGTAGGGATGAGAACGAAGCCGGTCTCCTGTTTCTCTCACACAATACGATTATTGTTTATGCATCAAGTGTAGTAGTAACGTTGACAATTATTATTTTGCTATCTCAGTGTAACTCTCATATTAAATTTTAATAATTCCTATTTTATATATAAGATGTATATGGATATTTATGGAGAGAAGGGACATAAAGTAAAATAGAATCGAAGGTACGGGAGAGGGCTGGGATAGATGACAGATTTGTTAGGACGAACTGTAAATGCACGTTATAAAACGGGATGGATAATAAAGAGAAGGGACGGGACGGATTGGGAAGAGACTGAACAGGCGGATGAGACGGGATTGAGCCGGTCAGTAGGATAGCTACGTCAAGTTTAGGCATACAAGAGTTTATACGAAAAACAACATGTATTTGGTGTGGAGTGGAATCAAAAAATATATGCACCCAGGCGAAGCTGGGTCGGGCCGCTAGTTTTGGTATATAAATGGTTACATAATGAATGTTGTTTCAATTATTTTATATTAAACATGTGACAGAATTTATGACCTGACTAGGTATATACAAGAATTTCTTGTTTAAAGATATAAGATAAATTGATAATTTTGAGACCATATTATGATATTTTAAAAATTTTTAGTAATATGTTATCAGAATACTTAATTTAGAATTGTACATAATTTAGGAACTGTGGATAGCTTCACGCTTATTATTAACTAGCATTTACTATTAGCCAGTAGCATTATGTATAAATTGTATGAAACATTATGTTTTCATGAGATGGCCAAGTCTATCTATTTATTTAAAACGTAAAGTATTTTCAATGTTGATATGATAATAACTTACATAATAACTTTATACAGAGGGTCCCTTAAGCAGGGATTAAATAAATTAACCAACTTGATATTACATGGATCTCACAACTTTTTGTGGTAGAAAACTGAGCTGTGCAAGACTTGGTATTTTTTACAGGATGTTTTTGATGTGATATTTATATTCAAATAAAATGCCCTATTATATCCCAACTTTTCCCTTCTCCTTTTAACTGAGGCATGGAGTCTTGACTCTTGTCCCATGACATCATTTTCTAGTTTAAAAAATATGAAATTTAATATGCATATTTGAATTCTTCACTAATGCCAATGCAACACTCTATTTTTCAGGATAAAAAGAAGCTTATGTTTTAATCCAGGATGTAATCATGTAATCATGGCAAATTGAAGAAAAATTGGTGCAGCCTTTTCTGAACTTAGTATGCACAAAGACAAACAGGCAAAAAATCTAATAATAATTTTCTTTTTCATTTATCTTCCATGAACAGACATGGTCTGTAAAAAAACTATTGTATCGTGTAGAAATTAATGTTGGGAATGGGATTCCATTCTATTTATCTATTTTTTATTTTTATTTATTTCTTATTTTTATCAATAGAGTAATCATAATCAGAGATGCTATGACATTAAATTTAATAATTTTTTCTTTGCCCCAAATTAGATCAAGTGCTATCTCTTTCAGACAGTATGAACTGGTGGTTAAAAGGCATCACTTATATGAATTAGTAAACTAATACGAACATATGTGACAGAGAAGTAGCAAAACAGAAATCAAACTAGAATTCAAAGAGCACATGGCTCAATACTGACCTGTGTGAGCATAAGAAACAGGCACTTTCCATATAGAGATTTGCGAGCAAAGCGTCGTGAGCACCTTAGCCAGTGCAAGTGGCAGCAACACGCGCCAGTAGTAGTGCGCGGGGAAGCGTGCCGGGCGCACACCGCACGCCGCCAACGCGGGCACGCTGCACAGCGCCACGGCCGCCAGCTGCACCGCTGATACCGTCAGCGGGTACGGAAACTCCGTCAGCGCCAACTTGCCTACCACGTTGCTGGCCGAGCTCAGAGTGTACCACGCAGCGCACAAGGCCGCCACCGTCAGCGTCTCGCGCCGAGACCCGCCGGCGACCATCCTACCCACTGCACTCACTAGCCACTACACCACAACTTGCTAATGTTCACTACTCACACTTTTGATATGTACTCTCATAGTTTTTATAGCCATTCCTGTGCCACGAATCTATGTATGTGTCAATGCTGTCATATTTCGGCTTGAGCGCCATAAATACTGTGCGACAGCAACTTATTAATCGTAGAAATGCCTAAATCTGAATAGTGATACGTAAGCTATGACGTGTTATATGACGGCTAAATGGTATCTAAACTTACATATTCTCTAATATTAGAATTAACCACAGAACAAACGAACGAACCTAAATTAAATTAATATTATGAAGTGATTATGAAGATCCAAGATACTACACACCACTACACACACACACACTCGACACCAAATAATAGACCTCGCACAGATTACTTAGTACTAAGACCTCGGCTCTCGGCAGTGGTATTGTCACAAAGTACCAGTTAATAGACTACTAGCTGTGGGCACTGCATAGGGGCACTGGCCACTGTGTTGACCAAGAAGCTTATACCCAAACGGAGATTGCATTCCGTATATAAAAGTGAAGCACAAAAATTTGACCTTGAATGACGTTGCTACTGCTTGCTATCCTTTTCTTTCGAGTGACAATGAATGAATTGAATGAAAATGACTTTTTGTTCATTCATTGTCACTCGAAAGAAGAGTCGAGTTCAAGCAAAAAGGACCCCAACATTTCTTTTCATAGGTTAGTAACTGTTTTTACGAAATACTAACAAATATTTGCTAAATTTACATTTTGGGTTTGTTTTTATCATTTATAAAAGTATTTGGATCTTGTTGATTAAGTTTTAGACTCTTCTAGGCGTTATTTATACAAGTAGTGTAAATAACACAGACCAATCAGGTAAATAACAACCTTATTGTTTGTTTACACACAAGTTTAGGGATGAGTGGATTCGATACGAAATTATTCATATCGATATTATCATTTTACAATATTTTGATCTTTATTTAAAAAAAAAAAGAAAAAAATAGTATATATTTCAATATATATTCAGACCGACAAACAAAGTGAAATTAAAAATATTTTTTAGATTCCCTATAAACATACAAACCAGGGCAAAATGGATACAAAAAAATTGGAAGCTATTGGAACCCTGCAATAAATACATTTATTTGTTCATTACATTTTGAAAAAGAAAACAGCTTTCCAACAATATTCCCGGTAAGTGAAATTGTAGTAATTATGATATTTTACCTAATAATCCTATTAATAACACAACTGTTAATCAATAACAAAGATGACATGCAAGATAATTTGGACAATTGGTAGTCTATTGTCTAATGTTCTGGAGAACCTTTTAATGAACAGAAATAGTTTTATATTTTATTATTAATTATTAAAATTGTTTATCTTAACCAACACTTTCATATTCATTGATTGAATTCTAAGCGAGACATAATAATTATCCTCAGTCGAATAATAGCAATAAAAATCTACCTATGTTATTTTATTTTATTTGGTACTAGCGGCCCGACCCAGCTTCGCCTGGGTGCATATATTTTTTGATTCCACTCCACACCAAATACATGTTATTTTTCGTATTAATCTCTTGTATACCTAAACTTGACATAGCTATCCTACTGTCTGGCTCAATCCCGTCTCATCCGTCTGTTCAGTCTCTTCCCGATCCGTCCCGTCCTTTCTCTTTTATTATCCATCCCGTCTTATAACGTGCATTTACATTTCGTCCTATCAAATCTGTCAGCTATCCCAGCCCTCTCCCGTACCTTCCACTCTATTATATCCCGTCTCTCCATATACACATGTACATATAAAGATTGCCTTATGAAATTTTGACATTAAAAACTTTAGCGTTTTTTATTGTCCATCCAATATTCCTTCCCTTATTTCCGCACCAAAATGCTGTTTTTCTAAATAATATTGCACGCCATTACTTTTTGTTAATAATAAACATTAAAAAAAAAGAATTGGCCAAATTGGTCCAGGCGTTGTTGAGTTATGCGCTTACCAACACATTTTGCGATTCATTTTATATTATAGAAGATATAGTCCACCCCGCTGGCTTATTGCGGGTTGGCGGATTTTATTTCACGTAGACATTAATCCGAAAAGTCAGAGGTGTGCCCTGGGATTTGAACCCGTGACCATCGTAAACTTATTGGCAGTCGCGTCTAGTACGTTACCATATACAAATTAATAAAACCTTCATACTGCCTTACCAGGTGACGTAAGTAATAAAACAAATATTTAAAAATATAAAACTGCATATCGTTGCATTATAATGTCTAGATACGGCATCAACGTACCAATATTCTTTTATTCTTGAGTTTGAAAACAATACTACTGCGGAATTTAAATTTGTCCCCCAGCTCATCTAAAAGTATCAATTCAAAAAACAATTACTTTATGAAATCGAAAAATTATATTTAGATAAATTTTGGTGTACTCCGGCAAAACGCTTCGATAGAGTATACCTTGTTTAAAACTGAGCAATAATCTCAAAAAACAATCGGCTATTTTGGTAGATATGGACATCGTTTTATTTTATATTTAACAAAATTACGCGCAGGACGCCGTATCTAGATAATATTATATACACGATGTACACAATTTTTGAATTTTGTTCTATTTCGTCAGCCGTCAATGAAAGACAATGGAAAGATAGATCATTTTACGTTGGATGGTAGTTGAAGCTGGACCGTCTTTTAACGTCTCCCGTCAAATAAACAAAGATCATCCTATATTGGCTGGACGCATCACGCTTGAACGATACCCAAAAAAAAGCTTTTTAGTATCTTCCTTAGAAATTTTCCAACTTTTCTCACTCCTGAAACCTTCCCAGGACTTTCACGAATATTTTAAGACCAAAATAAGCCAAATCGGTCCAGTAGTTTTTGAGTTCATCGATGACATACAAATAAACATTCATTTTTATATATATAGATGTATTAAATATCCTGATAGGTATTTTTGATTTTAGCAAAGAATGGTACAACGTAATAATGAACGAAATGTATTAGATGCAACTGGGTGTTTGTCTCCACAGGTATAACCTTGTACGGTTGTAACATGTAAATTAGTATTAGTTGGTCATATGTTTACATTATGGCGACTAAAAAAGTAACGATAATTGTAAAGTATAAGTATATTTTTAGGAATATCAAGAAATAATTACCTCCAACCGTCACATACATAGTCTGACCCCACACTAAGATCAAAATGTTTAATACATCATATTACTATTGTTTATGTAGCAGTTGCATTTTTATTAGTTTTGTTACAAATAAATTTATCATAATATTACTATTTATACATACATAAACTCACGCCTTTTTCCCAGAAGGGGTAGGCAGAGGTGCAACCACAAATATTTCTCTCGGGTCTGTGTGTTTGTGAGACCGAAAAGTCTCTCGTAGTTCCTGATACCCACGACACAAGACTCGATCTTAATATGGGGTCAGGACTATGTATGTGACTGTTGGGTGTTATTTATTTATTTCGCCTTGTATGTTCGGTCCTACGATGTTGTGGGTGGCGAGCCTATCGCAATATCGGGCACAAATTCCTGACTGTGCTGATAATGAATAGAAAAATCCGATATCACTTTGCGCGACCCGGGATTCGAACTCGAGACCTCAGCTTTGTAACCGTACTATAATACAACTACGCCACCGAGGCAGTCAATATTTATACATAAATTAAAATCTATAGTACACATTATTCACCGCTTGTATGTTTATGTATGTATGTACCTTAGAGTATTTATATATAGAGGGAGCGCTGTCATACATTCGCGATTTGAAAAACGTAGATATTTTCTTGTTCGTAATGTTGGTAGCGCTCCTATATTAGTAAAATATGAATTAATTATTTAGCAATAAATTGCTATAAATTCCTTTATTAGCCGAAATTATATTTAGCTATTATCCTTTTAAAACGAGTTTGAGTGGAATTAAATATACCTAAACTACTTATTTTTATATTTTTTTTCAAATATTTTATGTATGTTGCACAACCTGTTCCAATATTAGCCAATAGGAGGGCAGAAAAAGGTGGCCCGGCACCACCATTTTTATCTACGTTTTTGAAGTACCAGCGCTCCCTCTATGTATATATATACTCTAAGGTATGTACCTTATGTATTTTTGTTCGACTGAATTATTTGAAAAATATTTTTATTCTAGTGCTGATTTCCTGCCTTCGTTCGCGATGTCCGCTACAATTCCTTTATTCAAAATCAAAATCAAAATATTCTTTATTCAAATAGTCTTTCAAAAGATCTTTTGGATTGTTCATTTCTGCTACCACCGCTTCGGAACGTGTTGTAGCTGTGAAGAAGAAGTGGCGCAAGAAACTTCGTCAGCAACACGAACAGTCTTCTTTTTTCTTTTTTTTATATCGCCATTTGAAATTACAATGGTTCATGTCACAGAACACAGTAAGTTCAGTTTATTTAGTTAATTGTGTTTATTTAGTCAATTGTTTAATTTCTATTTTTACATTTTAATTGTTAATTTTGTGTAGATATTTTATTTCTATTTATATATTTAAGTTGTTAGTTTAGTGTACATATTTTCATTGTTGTTTGCTAAATGTCTGTTTTTTTTTTAGATCTTAGTTATAATTTGGCAAAAGAAATATTGTCATGGTGAAAATTGGTGCTTAAGGAAAAAAGTGTAGTATATTCGAAGTCGCAAGCAAATTCTAGCTATTAATAAAGTTGTATTTTATCTCTCGTGTGTATTATTTGACAAATTCAATCCAATCATCAGGTAAAACTTACCCATCAAATAAATCATAGCATGAAAAAAATATCAAAACCTATTATTATATACCTATTATTATCGGATTTAATTTTTAATGACTTGACTGTCAAGTCCTAAAATCCCCTGTTTATACTCAATTGACATGTAAAGCAAAAATTAAAAATGTTATATTAATGTTAGTCGTATGCCACTGTTGATGATCGATATCGATAGAAAATTTGGTACTAGCGTATCACTATTTTTAGGGGCGGAGCCGCCGCCATGTTTGTGTATCAAAGTGGTACGCATCACGTGACCTTATGCTTTATCCTCTCTATTCTA
Organism: Hyles vespertilio; assembly: GCA_009982885.2. Taxonomy (NCBI): domain Eukaryota; kingdom Metazoa; phylum Arthropoda; class Insecta; order Lepidoptera; family Sphingidae; genus Hyles; species Hyles vespertilio. The sequence continues at coordinate 33,747,067 of CM042825.1, forward strand.
TAATCATTGAGAGGTTGTCACTTATGGCCTTAGTGAAACTATCGGACGCTCAGAACCACACTCAGAACAATAACTAAAGCATAAAAGTAGCGCTACTCATATTTCAACGTACACTCTAATTTTGATAATTGTGCTGTGATCTCTTCTGATAGTTTATCGATATCGATACATGAACTTTATAGCAAATTCGTAGACACAGTGGTAGATATTCATACATGAATCATTATTATTTATTTCAAATCCATAGCCATTTTTTTTTATTAATTAAAAACTTGTATCTTATCTTTGTAGCTACAGAACAAAAATATAATACGATGATCAACTTTTTTTGAAAAGGTGTTCTCTGATGTCCGCCGCTGTTACTAAGATAAAAAAAGAAACTAGCAAAAATATAAGATAACATGAAAACCCATTTTGAATTAGCAGTTGAAACTTCCGCATGTAAATGTAAAAAAAACATTACATGTGTGATTGCGTTACTCTGCTAGTACGCAAAGCCTCTAAAGAGATTTTTTTTGCTATGGACATGATGATATCGAAAATTATGAAGAGTATCCTAGGCCACAGCCCTCGCGCAGTGGCCGAGCGCTTTTTGCCACTACACTACCGGGTAGGTATTTTAAAGTAAAAGCCAATTTATGTAACATGGGTAGTAAACTAAAATATACATTATTTATATTATCGATAAAATGTGCAGCATATCACTATTGAATATGTCGTTACTAAATTGTGTCGGCGCTTTGGCCGTTTGTAACATTTGACATAACTGCACTTTTTAATTCGGTCGCGTAATTATACCCAACATAGCAATTTGACGTTTCATGAGTGAACATGAACCGTCCTTAGCACATACTATTTGTCTCATTCTCTCCCATGATTTGGCCCATTGGAAAAAACAGGATAAGTATATGAGTAATTTTCAGGCTCTTCCTATGCTTTAGTTATTGTTCTGAGATCGGACGCGTCTTCGTATGAGTTTAGGACGCGGCTGATAATGTGCACATATGACGGACTTTTTTTAAAGTTATACTTAGGCCACGTTGCTTAAACCAATAATATTATATTCCAATTGAAATGCTCACGACACAATATTACACATTGCAAAATATACTTTATTCCAAAAGGGATTAGAAATTAACAGCAGGGATCGAAACCCATTCGACATTACAGTACCGGTATCGACGAATTTCGGTTACCTTTAACATTTCGGTAACCGCTATGACGCATTATAAAGGGTACCCTTATATACAGTAACCGTTTTAATACCGGTAATCTAAAAAGACATTGAATGCAAAACAAAATGCGTTGTTGTTGTATAACAAATAAATATCATACTTTTCGTGTTGTTTACATTCTGTTGAAAAAATCATGAAATGAGTAAAGATAAATGTGTGGTATAGTGCCATCATGTTTAGTAAAGACAAACGGCGGTATAACCACACACAGGCACAAGGGGGGGCCCTTTGACGTAGGCAAAAGAAATCAAATACAAAATATATTTTTTCTGTCCCTCATCGTGTGCCGTTGTGCATTTGCATGTGCAATCTAAAAAAAATATGTAAGATATTAATCGAATGTTCCATTTTCTCGGTCTATATTCTGCAAAACATTGCCATTAAAATCAAAGTCTGTCTCGTGATGTAAAGTTTTATTCGTACGTATTGTTACCTTTTACAGGCGTGCACGATGGCAAAAGCGATAGTTTGATAAAGATTTCCGGGCTATCCTGGCTAAGTATTGACCTAGTAATTTATGTGGTTTTTGTTACTTTCTTTGTACTTTTTACATATATGAGACGGTACAATTAAACTTCAAGGATAACAAAAAGAATTCGTTTCATTGGTAATACGAATTACAATTATTTAATTAGAAATATAACATTCAAACTTCGTTTATGAAAACTGATTTCACAAAGCTTCAAGAACCCTAGGGAGACCGAATAACTAATTCTAAATAAGTAACTAGTTGTCGTAAATAAATTTTAAATTATATAAACAAAAACAAAAATAATTTAAAATAAGTATGCCACTATGCACTAGGCAAGCGTGGTGAACTATATGGCCTAACCACTCTCAATCGTACTCTCGATTGTAGGGGAGACCCGTGCCCTGCAGTGGGACGTATATGGGCTGATACAGATGCCAAAGGGTCTAAGTCATATACTTGCCATGCACAATTTTTTTCGAGATGCTAAGCGATTCCACCCAGCATGTACTAAAAATAATCGTGATGTTGATGTTGGGTAGTCTTAAATTTCACGACATATCACTAAAGGGGAGGGTGGGTCAAAAGATGCTAGATAAAAGATGACGTGATTAATGGACGGTCCCTAAAAGAAACATTTGTATTTTGTTTCTAATCAATAAATTCAAAGAATATTACACCGATTTAAAAAGAATCACCATTAGCTAGGTGTAGTATCCTAGAGAAACTTAAGCTACATTTTTGGCGAAACGGTTTGAAATGGAAATGGAAAATCGAAACCACTGAATATATTTCTTTGAAAATTTATATTTTATCTCCTTATTGAAAACAGTATTTAACTTGCATCAATTTTGGATAAACAGAATTAAAGGGATAAAAAAAGAAGCTATTGACGTAATAAATTCACAATTTGGTTAATTATCACTCATGAAAATAATAAAAATAACGCGATGCATTGTTTCTTTATGGGCCTTGAACGGACAAGGCCTCGAGGGTTAGGGACATAATAGGTTGGTTCTTTTTTTAAAAAGATTCTTAACGCCTTTTGGTTTAAGTGTGAATTGGTAGAAATGATTAAGTCGGTGAAAAAATAAACTTATAATATTAATTAGAATGAATTGTAATGTTTTTTTTTCATTTAAAACCGTATCTGAGGGACCTTTTCTTCAAAACACCTAAATATATAGTTGGAATTGCCAAATTGTGGCTGCCATTTGGATGTTTTTTTTATATTTATCCGATTGGTCTCAACATCAACATCTGAATTACCCTTAGAAGAGACTGGACAGAACTGGGATAGCATAAAGATTTCAATATGATGGAATAGCACTAACTATAAAGGCACGGAATGAGACGTGATGAATAATGAAGAGAAAGAACGAAATAAATCGGGACGAGACTGAATAGACGGGACGGAACGGTATTGAGTAGGACAGATCATAGTTGGAAAAATTATTAGGATAGCTACGTCAAGATCAGACAAGAGTTTGCACGAAAAATATTGTTAGTTATAAAGAATGCCGATTGAAGTATTAAAACTGAAAAGTTTTAATATTAACATTTGAAATTTCATAAAATTTGACTACAAATTATCAAAATTGAAACTGCCAATTCATTTTATCTTAAATATTGGTATATTTATTTAGTACACACTATTGTACAGCACAATTATTATGTTTGTTTTTTAATTTTCTCATCCCCCGTCGCCCTTACTACTTTTTCTCTCTCCTTCTGTAATTTCACTTTTATATTGCACCTAATGCAAAAATAACCATTGGGATCCAACTCAATTTTGAGGAGTTCCCCTCGCCAGGTACGAAGATATTTATCAAATCTTCACAACATTTTTATGGGACCAAACGACAAGCGTGCATGAAGTGCGTGGTGGCCTGTTGGTAAAAGGACTAGACGAGGCTGCGAACATGTTCACGGTGGTCGCGGGTTCAAATCCCAGGGCACACCTCTGACTTTTCGGAGTCATGTGTGTTTTGATAGTCTATCACCACGGACTAAAATTAAAAGTAAAATTTTGCTACTCTAATACTATAAATAGTGCCACTCATCAGTTCATTTTAAAGCACGTATTTAAAAACAATGACTTATGTCACTTATAGTGTGTACGAAGGAATAGACCACTAGGCAAGGGTGGATCCAGAGGGGAGGTCATGAGGGTCATGATCTACCTGGGCTGGCCCCAGATTTAAAAAAAATATTAATTATCTTGTTGATATTTATAAGCACATTTAATTCTTTGTATGTCGATAAATAAAGTAAAAAAGAATGTGTGTGTTCACAATTAATCGCGCCTGTAACAAACTTTAAAAAGTCATTATTACGAATTGGAGTATTGAAATCAGACCTGTGTTCTGACATAACCTATATGACCCCCCCTGGCGTAAAATCTAACATGAACTATAATGTGACCCCGACGTAAAAGCCGGATCCGCCCTTGCCACTAGGTGTGTACGTATGCACAGGTGCACTATGCACGTTACAAAACAATCCATCGTCCTGCAGGGCTATTGGCTAATTTTGACAGGTCAAGTTATCATCAAATTCTCGTTGTACACCGAACACAGTTGTCAACTGAAACTTGTTATGAATTGGTATTGCGTATGACAATGTACTGATAGGCACCGTAAGTGCCTAACGGTTTCTTTCAGCAATCCATTGGACACCTCTATTTTTTTATCGACGTTATGCGACTAGTTTAAATATACCAATTGGACCATTAACCAATGGGATAAATTAAGTGGTTTACATTTTGCCGGCTTAACTACCTGTTTGGTACTTGAAAATAAACATTGAGGCGCGAGATTCACAAAATGTGCATTCATATCCGTTTCGACTTTGATTTAAGTGAGAAGTGTTCGTGCTTGTGTATAACTTGTGTATAAGTAATTTGTGAAAATAAATAAAAGTAAGTATAATGGTATAGCGTAATTTACTTGTGAGTCTTGGCTTTTAAGTTTAAATAACAACAATTTTGATTTTGATGAGCAAGTTATATTGCAAAAGTTTAATCATTGTTAATTTCAGTTCTTAAAATAAGTATTAAGTTCTAGTAAAATGTTACATTCAACCTAGTTTTCCCAAAGTATAAAGATCTATCAACAAAGTATGTGATGATTGTTTCGTGGAATTGGGTTTTTTTAGATGCAAGAAATAAAATACACGTAACAATTTACTGATTGGCTTAAGCTGCGACCGTAAGTTGCGTTCATCAGCTACATTGAAATTTGAAAGGCTACTATGTTTTCACCTTACCACTACCGACCAGTAAACAAAATGTACTAGTATGCTTATCTTGTTAAGACAAAAACCTGTTTAATTTTAAAATGCTATTAAAAGTGGCATTTTATTTATATCTGATACTGTTTCAAAGTTACACAAATTGAATCTATGGTTGCATAACACTTGATATTCATACAATGTTCGTCTCTTAGGTTCATCCAGGTTCATCTCTAGAGTGTAGGTCGTTCTCTAGTTGTAGTACTTTGCAAAACTTCAAGTGTGAACTTCACGGTACTTGTGACGGTACTCGTTCTCATTCAGAAAACAAAAGTTTAGTTGATGTGCTATTTTCTAGTAAATTCATTACATTCAATTACTGCAAGATACAGCAGAAGATAAGATAAGATAAATTGACGTGTCTTTAACGTATGGCCGGTCCTGCTACATAGCAATGTTTTTTAAGAAACAGTGATATGGGATATAAGAACAAGTGTTGTCGTGATTTTTGTTTGTGTTCAATATCCTAACCGTCCTGCTCAGCGCTTGTCGTGAACAGCGGCAACCACAAAACAGGTGAGAAGCCTATACGAGGGGTACATTTTTCTCCACTCGTAACAGTAATTATGTTTACAGTCTCCATAAGAATGTAACACATGAAGTACCTAGCAGCTGGAGCGCAGCTTGTGATCAATTGGAATAGTTGAGGGCGAGTTAGACGCCTGGGATCCGGGTGTATCATCATTTCTATAGCACTTTGTACTTAAAGATATTTGTAATGGTAATTAGTTATTATTGCCCACAGTTGACAGTGAAATCTACTGTTTTCATGTTTGCATGTCGTTGCATTCCACGGCGATGACTTGTCAAGTTGTGATTATTGCTTATCACATGATTATCATCTACCAATCGTGTGGGTTACAAAACCTGTTGAGTATTGCTTACTATTCAATTGTTGTCCAAGTTTCTTTAGCAAATGTGTGTTCACTAACATGACTGGGCTATAGTATGCATGGTGATAGCTTATAAACTGATGCTATGACCACAAGCCAAAATAACTAAACTTGGTCTGGTTTTGTCATGTGTGTTGCCTATCAGTGTAGTTGTAGTTTAGGCAATGTGTGTGTACTGGTCCTTATTCTACATTTACATTGAGTGAATATACTTGTTTAAAATTCTTATCCTTATGTAAATATATCAACAAAAATTACAATATTAAAATGGTTTTACTCATTTAATATGCAACTGGTGGTTAGGGATCCACAGTGGAATATTTCCTCACAATGACCAGTATGACACATATGCAGGCCACCGGGCTCCTCAACAAATTTATAGTACTGTAAAAGCTCTTTATTCACGCTTCCTTCATTCGCATTTTCACTATTCGAAGATTAAAAAATTGTGACCCAATTCCTATATTCACGGCTAGGAATTTCTTTATTCGCAGATCTAATCGGTACATAGTACATGCATATTAGTAAAAATAATTCAAATATGTATCCAACCAAAAATCCTTTGTAAACGGGCCGATAAATGGACTAATAAAAAAGTAAAATAGACCTCTTATTACAACAATGTAATAAGTATGTCATTAAATGATATCACCGCTGCATTGGATCGGCCTTTGACATAAACCGCCTTCGCCACGGTCGGTGTTTTTGAGAATGAAATCAAGTAGAAATCTATTTAAAATAAAGAATGTAGACTTTAAAGCAGTTCTAGTTTTAGACAATGCACCAGGTCATCCTCGCGAACTTGAAACTATGCATCCAAATATAAAAGTGACATTTTTACTTCCTAACACGACCGCTTTGCTTCAACCTATGGACCAAGGAATAATCCAGGCCTTTAAGCTCTATTACGTATAGACGAACCTTCAAAATAATTTTGGATAATATGGAATGTGATCCTGATATGAATGTTATGGAATGCTGGAAGAAGTTTGACATAGCAAAATGCATTGTAAACATAAAATTGTGTCATTGAAAGAACTGAAGCCATACACATTGAAATCATGCTGGAAAAAACTGTGGCCTGCTCTTACTGCGGAAAATGACGAAAAATCTATGGAAACTCAAACTTTGACTGCTAAAATAGTAGATTATTTTTTTTATTGCAGTGAATGGCGAGACGATCATGCCGTTCGCCTGATGGTAAGCGGTATGACGGCTCATAAACAGTAGCAACATTCCACTGCGCTAGCCATCCTGAGACATAAGATGTTAAGTCTCAATATGTCCAATAGTTGATCTGGCTACAATGTCCTTCAATCCGAAATACAACAGCGCATTTAAGCAGTGTTGTTTCACGGGAGAAATAGACATTGCGGTGGTACCTACCCAGATGGCTTCTCACATATGAGAGACCTACCACCAGTATTATATTACGAATGGAATAGGAGGAAATGGGTTCGAACAGATAGAATCAAGTGACATTCAAGAATTGCTTGAATCGCAAGATGAAGATTTTACTGAAACCGACTTGGAGGAAATGTTAAATGCACAGCCCACAGAAGAAGAGGCTTCAACAAACACTGGAAATGTGACATTTCATCTGAAAAATCTTAGTGAAGGTTTAATAATGGCAAATGAGCTTTGAGATTTCTTTATGAAAATTGGTCCGTCTATGGAACGAGTTCTTATTTTTAAGAGGCAAATTGTTAATGCCACTGCTGAATATCAGTTTGAACTGAAAGAGCTTTTAAAAACTGCCAAGCAAGAAAAAAATACAAAATTCTGTAAACCATTGCCTAAGCCTGAAGATAATAATCAATAAGTATGGTCAAAAACTTCAATTAGATTGTTTTTTTTTTTATGTTGTTTTTTTTTATTTTGTCACCAAGGAACGTATCCCCCTATAATCCCATACAAAATACCATTCCATATACACGGTTTCTGTATTCGCGGCATATTTACGGAACCTATACCCCGCGAATAAAGAGCTTTTACTGTATGTAAAGACCATCAACTAATACTAGGCCAGGGTGGAGGAGTACTTGGCCTAACACTTTCTGCTCATGCTCTCCATATTATTATAGGCCCTGAAGTGGGACATATATGAGCTGGTACATGCACCATCGAGCATTTGAATTTTCAAAATGACCAAATTTTTTTGATCTATAGTAAATTATAGATTACACTGCTATATTAGTGAAAATCGCTATAACTTAAGTTCTTTTAATAGATACCTACTAAAACAGTCATGGAAGAGCCCTATGTTCAATGGCTAGTTTTCACCAGCAAGCCAAATTCCTAAAAACCCCTTTGTCCAAATCTTGATTTGAATTCAAGACCTCAGCATTGTTATAGTACTGTAGTATAACTGCACACTGAGTCAGTCAGTCAAGTGTGAAAGAATAATTAATATATTTGAATTTTTGCTCACCCAGATAACACTAAATTTATGTTATAAAACAGGGTGCTTCCTCGATACTAAATGTTATCAAAATCTGTTAAGCTGTTTCTGAGATTATTGTGCACAACCACACAGACAAACAGACATAAAAAATCTAACAATCATTGTTTTGGGTTCTATTATGTTTATGGTAACAAATCTGAACCATAAATTTTATTCTATAAATTCACTTATTTTCTTATCTTAGTACTGAAACGCCTTGTTGATTCAAGTGGAGTGGTATTTTCTTTCTTTTAAATAATCAACTAAGACCTGAGATTCTAGAGAATAAAGATGTAACTACATTAAAATCTTCAGTAAGAATCATCAGTAATTCATGATATTTACTATTTAAAAGTTGATCAATAGATAAATGTGGAGATCCTTGGCCTATATTCAGTTGACCACAAAAAAAAATTTGGCCTATTAAGGTATTTTAGATTTATTAAAAGATTAATTTTATTTCTCTCTTACTACAATTTTATAATAATATTATTATTACAAGTTTAAATTAAGTTGGTTAAAATAATTTTTATTTTGTGATGTATATATTATTTTATTTAAGTTCCATTTTTCCCGAAGTCACCAAAACTACCACCTGGCTTTGTTATCGGTAGCAGCTTAGAGTATATATGTATAATATATAGAGGGAGCGCTGGTACTTCAAAAACGTAGATAAAAATGGTGGTGCCGGGCCACCTTTTTCTGCCCTCCTATTGGCTAATATTTGAACAGGTTGTGCAACATACATAAATTATATGAAAAAAAAATAGTTTAGGTATATTTAATTTCACTCAAACTCGTTTTAAAAGGATAATAGCTAAATATAATTTCGGCTATCAAAGTAATTTATAGCAATTTATTGCTAAATAATTAATTCAATTTTTACTAATATAGGTCCGTGATCTCCTTTATACCATGAATTCAAAGCGAATAGGTCGATCAATTTGGCTTATATTAAGAATTTAAAAATTGACAACAACTTCACTACTGGTATTGAGGAGACAACGGAAGCTCTGTTACAATCGTTAATTCCGGATGATAATGTTGAAAATGACACAGAATACCACAGGCAGATTAGGATGTGGGCCGTGGAACTGCCGAACTCTTCAGATTCAAATCTCTCGTCGTTTGATGAATTTAGTGAAATCGTACGATCTTTGCCTCTAAACAAGGCTGCCGGTGACGACAAAATATCCAATAAAATGATAAAAGAAGCGTGTAAATCGGCCGGCGATGCATTACTTACTGTTTATAATAGATGTATTGCTGAAGGGGTTTTTCCGCGAGTATGGCGTACCGGTTTCATTCGGATAATACCCAAGAATGGCGATAAATTCCCACATGATCCGAAGTCGTATAGACCTATTACACTCTTGCCGTCGCTAGGTAAACTTTTAGAACGTCTTATCGTCCCTCGATTGCTACCGGGTGGACCAAAATTTCACGAAAATCAATTCGGATTTACTACGGGTAAGTCAACGATCGACGCGGCAGTTTCGGTTAGAAGAGCGGTAAGTACATCGGTGCGCAAATATGTACTTGGTATTTTCCTGGACATCTCCGGTGCTTTCGACAACGCTTGGTGGCCAATGCTGCTTCTTAAGTTGAAATTGCGAGGATGCTTTAAAAATATATATTCACTTATTTACTCGTATTTCTCGTACGGAACAACCAAACTTAAACTTGGACACTATGCCGTGTCGAAACCACTGACGATGGGTTGTCAACAAGGCTCGGTCTTAGGTCCTTATTTATGGAATTTAGGCTTCGACGATTTTCTTACGATTCCCTTACCGGCAGGGTGTTCTTTGACCGGATATGCGGACGATGGCCTCTTGCTAATAGAATCAAACAGTAGGTCGGGACTAGAAAATAGTGCAGACGCGTGTTTAAAATTAATATGTGACTGGGGCCACCGAAATCGTTTAAAGTTTGCACCACATAAAACGTTTCAATTACTTTTAAAAGGAAGTTTACAATCACCGCCTCGAATTAAATTTAATAATATCACTGTTAAGAAAAAAGAATCGGTTTGTTATCTTGGTTTAATTTTGGAAAAGATTTTTTCCTTTCTTGAACATATTAAAAACGTCGGGGAAAAGTCGAAAAGGAACTTTTTTGCTTTGACAAGAATATCAAAATCAACATGGGGGCTATCTTTCAATACTCTAAAAATCATCTATGGAGCAACTTACCTAGGATGTATTTGTTACGGATCTCCCGTATGGGCTGATAGGGCTACTATCGGCGCTGTGTGAAGAAAACTGCTCCAGAGCCAAGGCTTGGCCTTGATATTCTTGTGTAAGGCATATAGAACTGTTAGTACCGAAGCTTTGCCTGTCCTGGTGGGTGTACTTCCAGTCGACCTGGAGGTGCAACGTCGCGCCGCCATGTATTACTCTATTAGGGAGAATATGGATAAAAGATTTTTAACCGCACGTGAACTTTTAAAAATTGATAGATTATTTAAACCGCTTTCAGTGGTATACAGCGAACTATTAGATGAATGGCAAAATAGATGGGAGGTATCTTTGAAGGGACGACATCTATACCAATATTTTCCTTGCGTTCGTGATCGTTTGACAAAGACTTGGATGGATATCGATAATTGCGTATCACAGTTCCTCACGGGCCATGGTAACTTTAGGTCTAAACTTCACTCTTTTAAGCTTGTTGAATCGCCTGCGTGCCCATGTTCAACACCTAATTGCGAGTATGAGCAGTCCGCGCATCATATACTTTGGGAGTGTAGTCTTTGGCAGAATGAGCGTAAAACCATGCTGGATAGTATGCAGATATCATCTGGAGTCGTATACTACATGGACCTTGTAGAGACTAGGAAAAACTTCCGTGCTTTCCGGCGTTTTTTCCATACTTATTATTGGAATCAATTCTAAAATCTCACATAATAGGTCCCATTTAAATGTAGTAATGATATGATCCGTGGTGCTTTACAGCTGGCTTCTCCGGCTGTAAAAGTCTTTTTACGAGGTTTTTTACCTGTTTAGTTCATTGTTTTGTCGCCCGTTTTGCACGGAGGGAAGTGGACAATAATTGATTTCCAACTCCTCCTATTAATTTCACTTTCTGATTAATTTCGTTGCGGGTTAAAGACAAGTTAGCATTCCCGGAGACTCGCCGACTTCAATGTTCGGTGTCATTACATTGCGTGCCACTGTTGATCCTGGCTCACAGGAGTTACAGTGGTGGGTGTGAGGGTGGGACAGTCTCCTAATATAGGAGTACTACCAATATTACGAACAAGAAAATATCTACGTTTTTCAAAAAGCGAATGTATGACACCGCTCCCTGTATATATAAATACTATTAGGGTAGCAGCTTAGAGTATATATATAAACTCATTTGCAAAAAAAAACGGGCACCTAAGCAATGAACCATTTCAAATGTTCTATTGGTTTGTTTGATAATTATAGGTAGTTTTACTTTCACAATTTTGTAAATTAATAAGCAAATAATCGTTTTCGTCAATATTACCATAAAATTTTGATAAAATTTATGGGTTTTAATGCTAAAGTTCACTAGTAGTGTATGCTCGCTAGTAGTGCATATGCTCGTGAAGTAAAAGTTAACAAAGATTTTTGTTTGTTTTTTCTTTAATAAAGTAAAAGCAGATAAATGTTTAGTATCGAGTGTGACCCCCTCTAACTGAAATCACAGCTTGAATTCGTCTGGGTATGCTAGCGAGGATATCCCGGATACTTGCTTGCGGAATACGTTCCCACTCCGCGGTAATCACATTCTTCAGCTCTCTGATGGTCTGCGGAGCCGGTTGTACTGATCTCACGCGTCGTTTCAGAACGTCCCAGACATGCTCTATAGGATTGAGGTCGGGACTTCGAGCTGGCCAATCCAGACGACGAATGCCGACCTCTTGCACATACGCTTCCACATCGCCAGACCGGTGGGCGCGAGCGTTGTCGTCCATAAAAATTGAGTCTTCGCCTAAAGCGGCCAATGCGGGTTGTGCATGAGGAATTAGAACTTCCGTTATGTATCGATGTCCAGTCAGTGAGCCGTTTTCAATGAAGACTAACTCTGTACGATCCATTGTATTTATTCCTGCCCAAAACATAACAGAGCCCCCACCATAAGGTGTGATTTCTTCAAAACAAGCCTCTGCAAAGCGTTCTCCTCGTCTTCGTAGCACTCGCCGACGTCAATCTTCACCGAACAAAGATATCCTGGCTTCATCGGAGAACAATACCCTATTCCAGTCTTCTTGAGTCCACGACTCAAAATTTCGAGCAAACCTAAGCCTGGCAACTCTGTGCTAACGGAGTAACTTAAGGGCCGCGGGCCGGGCGATGACTGCGTACATTGGCCGCGAGATGCTTCCTCCTGACCGTCCATAGACTAATATGCACTTCTTACTTCTTCGAGGTTGTTCTTAAGGTCCACATACGAAGACTTGCAATTTCTCAATGCGCGACTCACAAGAAAACGATCATCCCGTGGTTGGGTACATGGTTTTCTTCCAGAACCAGGCCTTCTCTCGACGGAACCGGTGTCTTGATACCGCTGCCAGGTCCTTTGAACCGTCGAGCGACTCACACTTAGCCTCTGAGCCACGAAGTATTGGCTGCAACCCTCTTCGAGCAGCGCAATAATTTTGGTAGGTTTTACCACTTTCTCTAACATTATTGAGACAGCTAAACAGCAATAAATGAAGCTTCGACAATTAAGAATATGAAATAAATTCATAAAAATTGACTAAAAGTTATGAAAACCGATATTATCTTTTGGAACTTCGCACCAAAAATGTAGGATAAAAATGGTTTTCTGTAAAAACGAGCATCAAACAAAAATTTGAATTTAGAACGTACTGTTTTAAACACCACGGCATTTTTAAAACCGGCCAGTAACATGTACAAATGATTGAAATCATTTTGGTACCGTTTTTTTTTTAAAGAAGAATTAATATCAAAACCGCCCGTTTTTTTTTTGCAAATGAGTGTATACATATAGAGAGACCGCTGGTACTTCAAAAACGTAGATAAAAATGGTGGTGCCGGGGCCAACTTTTTTGTTCGCACATCCAGTATGAATTGACAGCTTGGAATACGCATGATTTACATGAAAAAGAAAAATCAAAAAATATAGTATAGCGCTATCGAATTTCATCCAAATTTATTTTAGGGGTTAATTATTAACTGCGTATTCGTTTATCACCGACAATAAGTCCAATTTCTTACTAATTATTAAGAAATTATATACATCAATTTACAGAAAAATATTCATATTTTTAAATTTTCGAATGCCTTTTTATTATTACTAGTGGTCGAAATTCGACCAAATCAAGAAGTCAAAAAGTTTTTACCTGTATAATGATGTTGTTATTCTGATAATTCGTGCACATTTTAATTCACTTATTTATCCAATTCAAAATCACTTATTTATCCTGAAGTATATGCAATTACTGAAATTGTAAACTACAATAATTGCTTTGAACCAGCAATAGTAAATTATATTTTTTTTGTACCTGAATGTTGTTATTGCAGATTGCTGCTACAGAACTTTCTTTATGCATATAATGATAGCCCGTATCCATTTCAATGTATCTTACTGCTACACAATTTGTATAAGCGCTCAGTATTTCACGTAGTATTCGTCAAATAAAACTTTTCTGTTTGACATTGAATAAAACCACAGTAACAGTAAACAAACTCTTCTGTTTGAAATAATGTTTGAAATTCAACTATGTCTATAATTTAAAAAAAAGAAACAATTTGACCAAAAAGTATGTAAAAATGCGTGTGTCAAATGCATGCTGGTTTGTGTAATGTTTTATTTATTGATTTAATGTAATTTTTATGCATTTTTATTAAAATCTTTTTTATATTAAATGAGGCAAATAAAACCTTTTTTTTATATGTCTATGTCAGAAGAACAAAATGAAAAAGAAAAGAAACAATTTGACACCAGAGTATGTATGCGTATACAAATACTTGTGTATGTACAGTCACGAGCAATAATATGTATACATTGTCACATTTTCAAAAATATCTACACTGCTATCATTCAAAAAATATCTGCACAACATTTTTTTCAAAATTATCTAACCATCAAACTGTGTCAAAACTGGGTATACATTGGTTTCAGAATAATATACACAAAACATATGAGTAAAAAGTATACACTTCCAATTTTATTTTTAAGTATACACGACTATTTCTATAACATGTATACAAAATGGATACATTAAAATGACATAGAAAATGTATACCTACTTTTTCCTGTTTTTGTTAAGAGCGTTTATACCCTGCACGCGCTTTTTGGCTTAAAAATAGGACTTTTCAAATGAGTTAATAGCCACCAATAAACAATTTAAAGGAAAAATAATAATTATTAATTTTAGAAAAGGTTGTCATCTAGGGATTTTGGTGGAAAACATTATAGATTGATGGATAATTTGTGAGTACTATACGGATTACTGAACACAAGTTTCGTTATTTAGGCTTTAAATGGCAATTTAGAAGCTTAAGATATCCGAAACCACTAAATATAAGATGAAAATAAAAATATTATCAGACTAATAAGACCCTTATGGAGGGATTTTGCTGAGAAAAATAATCTTTTTATCTTTAGTTCCTGAAAAATAAAAATTTAAACAATGCGAAATTATTCAGAAATTCTCGTCAAGAACATATTTTTTTTCACCAACTTGTCGTACATAATTTTTTATAGCAATTGCATATTACAATAGAAGAACATCTTATCAATAAATTACCATTTTTATATTTCAACAAAATTAGTTTTCATGTTTTCTACAAATATTTTAAAAACCACTATAAAACACGCTGTCCGACGTGGATCAAATCAGACCGCCGCAAGGCCTTCTAGAGGGAGGACGTATCGCTCGTCGCTCCGGCCTGGCTGCAGTCGATTATGCCGCGCGTAGTAAAAATAGCCACGCGCGGAATGCGATTACCACATTTTAGTACTTTGGTAGTAAAATATTTAATTATTTTTATTACCTACAATGATTTTGTAGTGAGTATAAATTATGTTTCAGGTAATATAATGGGATGTAATTCCGAGGCTAAATTATGTTATGTATTGTAAAATAAAATTAAATATATTTCGTAATTGTAAGGGGTTGTAAGGCCCCTAACACTATTTATGTGTTCGAACACGAAATTTAATAAAACGTCGTAGTGTATACTGATTGAACACTGATTTGAATGCAACTTAACAATGTAATAATAACGAAAATATGATTAGTATCCAAAATTTGTATTATTCTTTGCTTGCACAGTAATATTTGTCTACTTATAATGCAAATAAAATATTTTTATGATTTTTTATTACAGTTACATTTCAATTGAATATTTGAAGCTCGCTCTTAAGAGAGTATACACCTTGCGCGCAAAGTCAACTATAGGTATTTTATCGTTAATTTCACGCACACATAAGCGACCAAAGCTGTGTGCGTAGAGCTGCCGCGTCGGCTCGCTATACAATCGGCTCAAACAACTTTGATCCGTGCGCTTCAAATATTCAATTGAAATGTAACTGTAATATAATATCATAAAAATATTTTATTTGCATTATAAGTAGACAAATATTACTGTGCAAGCAAAGAATAATACAAATTTAGATAGTAATCATACTTTCGTTATAATTACATTGTTAAGTTGCATTCAAATCAGTGTTCAATCAGTAGATACTACGGACGTTTTATTAATCATTTCGTGTTCGAACACATAAATAGTGTTAGGGGCCTTAAAACCCCTTACAATTACGAAATATATTTAATTTTATATTACAATACATAACATAATTTAGCCTCGGAATTACATCCCATTATATTACCTGAAACATAATTTATACTCACTACAAAATCATTGTAGGTAATAAAAATAATTAAATATTTTACTACCAAAGTACTAAGATGTGGTAATCGCATTCCGCGCGTGGCTATTTTTACTACGCGCGGCATAATCGACTGCAGCCAGGCCGGAGCGACGAGCGATACGTCCTCCCTCTAGAAGGCCTTGCGGCGGTCTGATTTGATCCACGTCGGACAGCGTGTTTTATAGTGGTTTTTAAAATATTTGTAGAAAACATGAAAACTAATTTTGTTGAAATATAAAAATGGTAATTTATTGATAAGATGTTCTTCTATTGTAATATGCAATTGCTATAAAAAATTATGTACGATAAGTTGGTGAAAAAAAATATGTTCTTGACGAGAGTTTCTGAATAATTTCGCATTGTTTAAATTTTTATTTTTCAGGAACTAAACACAATAAGATTATTTTTCTCAGCAAAATCCCTCCATAAGGGTCTTATTAGTCTGATAATATTTTTATTTTCATCTTATATTTAGTGGTTTCGGATATCTTAAGCTTCTAAATTGCCAGTTAAAGCCTAAATAACGAAACTTATGTTCAGTAATCCGTATAGTACTCACAAATTATCCAACAATCTATAATGTTTTCCACCAAAATCCCTAGATGACAACCTTTTCTAAAATTAGTAATAATTATTTTTCCTTTAAATTGTTTATTGGTGGCTAATAACTCATTTGAAAAGTCCTGTTTTTAAGCCAAAAAGTGCGTGCAGGGTATAAACGCTCTTAAATTTATTCATATACCATTGTATGATACAATAGTTTCTGAATTGGACGAATTCAGCTGTAGTGATCAATACAATCATCATCAGCCTGTAGCAGTCCACTGCTCACAGTCCAAGCTATGTCGGATATTCTTGTTCTTTGCTGTTTTATTTTATTAGAGATGCTATTCTTAAGAGAAATTTCCAACATAGTTCACTGAGCGACAAATATCTATACTAATATTATAAAGCTGCAGAGTTTGTTTGTTTGAACGCGCTTATATCTGGAACTATTGGTCCGATTTGAATGATTCTTTCAGTGTTGGGTAAGGTCATTTATCGGGGAATGCTATAGGCTATATATCATCACGCTATGACCTATAGGAGGAAAGCAGTAGTAATATTTCTAGCAAATACGAGGAAATTTTGTTCGTTTTTCGTGGTCCGAATGGTCGATATTCTAATCTGATAGTCAGAATTAAATATTTTGATTGCCATTTTAAAACGTGTATGCACCCGGGCGGATCCGGGCCCGACCGCTAGTTATTCATAGTTTTATAAATAAAAAGTGGTTGGTTACTGCAATAAAACAAGAGCTTACGGAATCAGTTTGTAATTCGTTAAGCGTAATCATTAGATATTATATCATATTAAATACGAGGTATCGGTAATTAATTAAAATCTTGTGTAGCCACCTTCAGCATTTATAACATCATGCAACCTTTCCCGCATTGACGAAATCATATTATTACATATATCACTGCCTCTAAAGCTATCCCATATCTCGTAGACATTTCTGATCAAGGCTTCTCTGGTTGTAACTTGGTTGCTGTCCCACTCTTGAACCATCAGCCCCCACAAATTCTCTATTGGATTGAGGTCGGGGCTTTTAGGCGGCCACGGCAACAAATTAACTAAATTTCGGTTGCGATTGAACCAGGTCTGCGTGTATCTAGAATTATGGACCCCTGAATTGTCCTGGACAAAATCAATAGGCGCTGATCCGGGAAAGTACACCTCCAGACTAGGCAGTAAAACTTCGTCTAAAATATTGGTATATTGGTCGCTATTCATTCTACCACTGATCTCGGCCAATTCACCGGGGCCACTGGCTGCCATCCAGCCCCAAACGCCGAAGCTTATCCGGCCACTTCGTCTAGATGGGAGTATATTTCTTTCTAAGTATCGGGTATTATTAGGACGCCATAAGGACAAACGTCCATCAGCAGAAGAAACAAACATTTTTTCATCGGAAAAAATGGCTCTGCTAAAATCGTAGTTTAGATATTGTTGAGCAAATTGTAGCCGCTGCTGTTTATGACGTGTAGTTAAAAGTGGTTTTCGCGCCGGAACTCTGTGATGTATACCAGCTGCACATAGTCGACGTCGAATCGTTGAACATGATACGCCATATGAAGACGATATGGTCTGAATACGCTCAAATCCGTTGTTAACGATCGTGTTCACGATCTGCCTGTCCTGAACCGCGGCAGTTTTTCTTGGACGACCAGTACTTTTATGACTGACAACGTTACCTTCATCTTCCCACCGCTTGAGCCACAAATATACGGTTTTTCTCTGAAAAAAAATGTAACTTGTTCTAATTAAGTAATTTAGTAAGATAGTAATTATATTAAAAATGTAATAATAAATATTTTTGCATTATTTAATGATATTAGATAATTAAATAAATACTAAAAAAATTAACCCCATCCACCATCGACACTGCCCAGGAAAAAATATCTAATAATCTGCCATTGAGTATATATTGCAAACTCACCGTAATTCCCAATTCATCTGCAATATCTGTTACCGAAACTCCCTGTTCTCTAAGAACAATGATTTTGTGTTTGTCATATGTAGAAATACGATATGGCACATTGTTATTCATTTTTCAATTTCAATTCAATTCAAATTCAATTATCACCTTATCACAAGAAATATTTAATATGGAAATAAAACAAATGACGTTAAGTTGACAATACATTGACAAATCTCTAAAGAGGTCGGTAAGTTAGAATACATAAGTAGGCAAAAGCTAGTTGTTTAAATAGTTTTGAAACTGTAGGTACCGTATACATGTTTTTGAAATTCCCTTGGGTACATAATCATGTAACTAAAAGCTTAAATTATTTTGGTAATCTGTTGTCAACGAAAATTTGATCAAAATGTGTAGTTAATTTTGATTCAATTTTACGTTTACATATTATTATTGAACTGTTAGCATACTTATTTATGCGATTTAATGTTGCTACATATATTTGAAATTTATGGGTGTTTCTATGTTATTGCTCGTGATCAGTGGTCGAATGAATAGCGACCAATATACCAATATTTTAGACGAAGTTTTACTGCCTAGTCTGGAGTTGTACTTTCCCGAATCAGCGCCTATTGATTTTGTCCAGGACAATTCAGGGGTCCATAATTCTAGATACACGCAGACCTGGTTCAATCGCAACCGAAATTTAGTTAATTTGTTGCCGTGGCCGCCTAAAAGCCCCGACCTCAATCCAATAGAGAATTTGTGGGGGCTGATGGTTCAAGAGTGGGACAGCAACCAAGTTACAACCAGAGAAGCCTTGATCAGAAATGTCTACGAGATATGGGATAGCTTTAGAGGCAGTGATATATGTAATAATATGATTTCGTCAATGCGGGAAAGGTTGCATGATGTTATAAATGCTGAAGGTGGCTACACAAGATTTTAATTAATTACCGATACCTCGTATTTAATATGATATAATATCTAATGATTACGCTTAACGAATTACAAACTGATTCCGTAAGCTCTTGTTTTATTGCAGTATCTGTATCTGTATCAGCCCATATACGTCCCACTGCAGGGCACGGGCCTCCTCTACAATCGAGAGTACGATTGAGAGTGGTTAGGCCATATAGTCCACCACGCTGGCCTAGTGCGGGTTGGCGGACTTACATACCATAGAATTTTTTTATAAATCGCTATGGTATGCAGGTTTTCCTCACGATGTTTTCCTTCACCGTTTTAGTGCGTGGTGATTGACTATCAATACACACATGACTCCGAAAAGTCAGAGGTGTGCCCTGGGATTCGAACCCGCGACCACCGTGAACATGTTGGCAGTCGCGTCTAGTCCGTTTACCAACAGGCCACCACGCACTTCATATTCATATTGCAGTAACCAACCACTTTTTATTTATAAAACTATGAATAACTAGCGGTCGGGCCCGGATCCGCCCGGGTGCATACACGTTTTAAAATGGCAATCAAAATATTTAATTCTGACTATCAGATTAGAATATCGACCATTCGGACCACGAAAAACGAACAAAATTTCCTCGTATTTGCTAGAAATATTACTACTGCTTTCCTCCTATAGGTCATAGCGTGATGATATATAGCCTATAGCATTCCCCGATAAATGACCTTACCCAACACTGAAAGAATCATTCAAATCGGACCAATAGTTCCAGATATAAGCGCGTTCAAACAAACAAACTCTGCAGCTTTATAATATTAGTATAGATATTTGTCGCTCAGTGAGCTATGTTGGAAGTTTCTCTTAAGAATAGCATCTCTAATAAAATAAAACAGCAAAGAACAAGAATATCCGACATAGCTTGGACTGTGAGCAGTGGACTGCTACAGGCTGATGATGATTGTATTGATCACTACAGCTGAATTCGTCCAATTCAGAAACTATTGTATCATACAATGGTATATGAATAAATTTAACAAAAACAGGAAAAAGTAGGTATACATTTTCTATGTCATTTTAATGTATCCATTTTGTATACATGTTATAGAAATAGTCGTGTATACTTAAAAATAAAATTGGAAGTGTATACTTTTTACTCATATGTTTTGTGTATATTATTCTGAAACCAATGTATACCCAGTTTTGACACAGTTTGATGGTTAGATAATTTTGAAAAAAAATGTTGTGCAGATATTTTTTGAATGATAGCAGTGTAGATATTTTTGAAAATGTGACAATGTATACATATTATTGCTCGTGACTGTATGTGTGTGTGAAATGCATGGTAGTGTGTTTCACGTTTTATTTTTTGATTTAATGTACTTTATAAGCATTATTATCGAAAAATATAAGCGTTCTGCACTTCTCCTACACATAAACTATAAGTGTGCCAAATTTTATGCTCCTGCGTCCGTGCAATTTTCGTAAAAAGGGTCCAAAGTTTTTGCATCACGTATTAATATATAGATTATTATATTTCTCTTTATTTTAGATCTTTTTTTTACATTTATATATACCGGGTATCTCAAGACTGTTACCGAAAACGAAGCCGGGTGGTAGTTTTAGTGGCTACAAACACAATGCAACTAAAATTTTTGCATAGAAACGCGACAATTATTTTTTATGATTTTTTAAATATCGTCATTTTTGGGTGGTAAATCCATAGTTTTTGCTAAAATAATAATTTAAACTCCCTTATATCTTAGAGTATTTATAAATTAAAGGGTATACACTATTATTTTAGGAAAAAAATTATTTACCACCAAAATATGGCAATAGGAAAAAAAATTCAAAAAAAAAATGTCGCTTATTTTTGCAACTTTTTCTGTTGCATTGTGTCTGAAGTCGCTTAAACTACCACCCGGCTTCGTTTTCGGTAGCAGTCTTGATATACCCTGTATATATATACATATTAAAAAACAATATATATATATAAAAATATAAAAAGTTATCCAACGATGGCGAGGCTCGAGACCCAAGCCACCGGTGGTTAGGAGCCCAAAGTGAGGAACCGCCTCACAATACGTGCCGTGTCAAGCAATACTGCCTTCTGAATCTGACTCCTGACCCAACAGCCGATTGAGAGCCTCTGTAGATGTTGGTCGAAGCTCTTTGGTATCAACCCATGGGCAGAAACGACAATCGGGACAATAATTGTTGAGTCGACATCCCACATGTCGGTAACCTCGTGTGCCAAATCTAAATATTTAGACATTTTGTCTTTTTCAGCTTTGACAAGGTTATCGTCATGTGGGATGGTGACGTCAACAAGTATAGCCCGGCGCGCCAATCGATCTATTATCACAATGTCAGGCTTATTGGCTAGAATAGTCCTGTCTGTGATAATAGATCGATTCCAATACAGCGTTGCATGACCATTTTCGAGAACTGGTTGGGGCACATACTGGTAATATGGCACTTCAGGAGTCACAAGTCCATATCGAAGGGCAATTTGCTGGTGTATGATCTTGGCTACTAGGTTATGTCTATGCAAATACTCGCCGTTAGCAAGATACGAACAACCGGAAATAACATGCCTGATAGACTCGCCAGGACGGTGGCATGCCCGACAGATGTCGACCGTACCGTCCTTCAGGATGTATTTCCTATAGTTGTTCGTCTTAATAACTTCGTCCATAATTGCAAAGACAAAACCCTCGGTTTCCCCAAAGAGGTTACCGAAGTGTAGCCAAGACACAGACGCTAGTCGGTCCACATAAGGCCCATGAAGGGCTCGATAGAACCGACCGTGCAGCTCTTTGCTCTTCTCTTCTTATTTAAATATTGCACTTTTGATGATCTGTCTACTCACTTTTGTATTTTCTTTTATTTTTTATTTTTATTTTTAATGTATTATTGTTATTGGCTGGCTTGACGCGCGGACGTCACTTAAGGTGTGCACTGAAAATCAGCGTTATGTTGTGGTTTTCACCACATCATAGCATGAGCTGAGCGGACACCTACCAGTCACAGCCGCGACCAGTCTTTTTTTGTATTTTTATTCTGTGTTTTATATTAACAATGCCTGTGTATGTTGCGACTGTGACAAATAAATCGTATTTCTTTCTTTTCTATATGTCCTCGCGATCCTTAATGCCTACCACCAGAGGTTTCCGCCAGTTCTCAATCGCCAAAGAGAGCGGGGTAAATCCTTTGTCTACCATAACTACAACCCTATGCATATCCACATCACTGTGAAGGAAATAATCCCTGAGATTGCGCAAGTCCTTAGCATTAAGAATGCCTCGGCCCCCACATCTCCGCGGGATGTACAATCTCATCACTGATGATCGTGGATGATTCATACGACGTGCAGTCAGGAGAGTTCGGACTTTACGATCCAGGGCGTCCAATTCGGTCTGAGTCCATTTGAGTATGCCAAAAGAGTATATGAGTACAGGCATAACCCAACCGATAAAAGCTCGAATCTTGTTTCCACCTGACAAAAAACTGTTAAGTACTTTTGTCAGGCGGCTAAAAAAACGCTCTTCAACGATCGTTTTACATCTGCACCCATGATACCTAGAGCCTCAGGCATACCCAAATATTTGTAGGTTTCCGTCACAGAGAGGGATCTGAGCCTTACAGTCTCTGAGACTAGTATGTCATCAGAGACCGCAACCTCCCCTCGCTTCTTATGGATAACCGCACATTTATCTACACCAGGGTTTCCTAACCTGGGGTCCGTGGACCCCTGGGGGTTCGCGGACCGTTCTCAGGGGGTCCGCAGACAATATAAAAATTACGACAACAAAAAAAACTTTTAATAAAAAAAATTGATTTATGAACAAATCACTCTTCTCAAGGTAATTTTGATCATTTTCCTACTCTTTCGTCATTTTTGCTATCAACTGGCGGGGCTATGTTGCAAAAGGAGACTCAGGAAGGAATCATTGAGCACCTTCGAGCTTTGAAGTATTCATTTTGAGATTATTTTCCACATTCAGACCGCGGTAACAATTGGTTTATGGACCCATTCCGTGTCAATGTTACAGACGTCATAGGCCTTACAACAGTTCAGGAAAATCAATTAATTGAAATAAGGCGCGATTCGACACTAAAGAGAACATTCAAAGAATATGCTTTAACAAATTTTTGGCAAAATTTAAAATATGATTAAGCAGAAGCAGTTGTTGCCTTTCCCCACGGCAAATTTAAGCGAAAAGGGTTTTTAAAATACAGAAATAGACTACAACTAGAAGCAGATTTAAGGCTCCAACTGAGCAACAATGACCCAAATATTACAACTTTGGCCGCAAAACGGCAACATCAACCATCGCATTTTTACACGCTTTTTATTAGCTTCACCTGTATGTTTGTATGTTTGTTAGTATGTTTGTATGTTTGTTTGTAACCGACTTCTTTGGGCGCGATGCGTGGGGTGTTTACAACAATTACTTATCCTCCTGCACCCCACGCTTTGTAACAATAAAATATATGTATTTTACTCCATTTTCTTATCTTAAATTCAGTATCAATTATTTTTACTTTTTTAGTTGTATATCTTATTAAAGCGTGTATTTTAGTTTTTTTTAACTATTATTTAATTACAATAATTTACATACATACATAAACTCACGCCTTTTTCCTAGAAGGGGTAGGCAGAGATGCCAGGACACCCACATTTCACCTTGTATGTTCTGTCCCACGATGTGATAGGTGGTTACCCTATCACCATATCGGGCACAACACTCTGGGCTGATAATGAATAGAAAAATCCAATATCACTTTGCCCAACCCGGGATTCGAACCCGAGACCTCAGCTTTGTAACCGTACCCTAGTACAAAGATGCCAACGAGGCAGTCAAAGAAAATAAAAAAAAGAAAAATAATTTATGAAAGTAATATATCCATGGATTTTTTTTGCAAATAAAAGTATGTGAGCGATTTTTTTTTTCGTATTATTTATAGGGGTCCGCATATCATAATAAAGTGGCGCTGGGGGTCCGCACTAGAAAAAGGTTGGGAAACCCTGATCTACACCAAAATCCATATTGATTGAATTGCTAAATCTTGCCGTTATTTTTAACAACTCAATCAATTCGGTTGTTTCGATGCAAATAACTTGAGGTCATCCATATAGAGCAAGTGAGATATAGGCTTAGAGCCTCTCCGTAGACGGTAGCCTAACCCTGAATCCAACAACAGAGTGCTGAGGGGATTCAGGGCCATGCAAAACCACAGTGGACTCAGACTGTCGCCCTGGAATATACCCCGCTTGATTCTAATCGGCTCGTCACAATCAGGAGGAACTGAATTTAATTATTATTATTATTGCAAGTAATTAAATTTTTGAAATTCCGAATAAGTTCCGGAATATTTTTTAGGTAAAAAATATAAAATATTTGAATTTGGAGCGAAATAAATTATAATAAGCCAAGGGTGAGTTTTATTTTTCATTTATTATTAATAATTTGTATTATGATTGCTAAAAACAATGTAACGTGAATATGTTAATTTCCGTTTATTTATTTATTTATAGTATATTTTTCGTGGAAATGTCATTTATCGGTAACATTAATATAGCAGTGCTACCAACATTACGAACAAGAAAATATCTACGTTTTTGAAGTCGCAAAAGTATGACAGCACTCCCTCTATTTAAAAATACTCTAAGGGTAACAGTTGTAAAATACCCTGCATATTTTTCTAAAACTTGATGTATGAAATATGTACCTTGAGTGACGTTCTGGGTGCGGAAGTGGACGTTTTGAAGTGAGTGGTACATATTTGAACAAAAACAAGTCGACTAAAGGTAACGTTTACATAATTCAGCAGAGAACGAAGAAAAGGTGAGAGGCGGCGAGGCGCGGACGGGGCGGTGATGCCGCGATGGCGTCGCGGCGCGTGACGCGCAAGTGGGAAG
This sequence comes from Hyles vespertilio, assembly GCA_009982885.2. Classification (NCBI taxonomy): domain Eukaryota; kingdom Metazoa; phylum Arthropoda; class Insecta; order Lepidoptera; family Sphingidae; genus Hyles; species Hyles vespertilio. The sequence continues at coordinate 33,772,579 of CM042825.1, forward strand.
TGTTCGCCGGCCGCAACCGGTTCTGGTGCGATGGGCGGCTGATGACGGCGCCGCACCCGGGCGTGTTCGCGCTCACGCTGGCGCTCATCTGCGGCACGTGCGCGCTGCATTTCGCGTTCGACTGCCCGTTCCTGGCGGCGCGCGTGTCGCCCGCCGTGCCGGCCGTGGGCGCGGCGCTGTTCGCGTTCACGCTGGCGGCGCTGCTGCGCACGGCGCTGTCCGACCCCGGCATCATCCCGCGCGCCGCGCCCGCCGAGGCGGCGGCGCTCGAGGCGGAGGCGGACGGCGGCGCGGGCCGCCCGCCGCCACGCGCCCGCGAGGTGCTAGTGCGCGGCCGCCCCGTCAAGCTCAAGTACTGCTTCACGTGCAAGATGTTCCGGCCGCCGCGCGCCAGCCACTGCTCGCTGTGCGACAACTGCGTGGACCGGTTCGACCACCACTGCCCGTGGGTGGGCAACTGTGTGGGCAAGCGCAACTACCGCTCGTTCTACACGTTCGTGGTGTCGCTGTCGTTCCTGGCGGTGTTCGTGTTCGCGTGCGCCGTGACGCACCTGGCGCTGGCGGCGCGCGGCGCGGGACTGGCGGCGGCGCTGCGCTCGTCGCCCGCCTCCGCGCTCGTCGCCACCGTATGCTTCCTGTCCGTGTGGTCCGTGCTGGGGCTGGCTGGCTTCCACACCTACTTGGCCTCCACCGACCAGACCACCAACGAGGATGTCAGTGCTCTTCTCTCATTCGTTTTACCGGCAATTCGGTCGATTTCGTACGTGTCCCTAGTGTCAGCGTTATTGACGATTCACGCATTGTGACATTGCAGATTAAAGGGTCGTTTTCGACGCGTCGAGGAGTGGCGAACCCGAATCCTTACTCGCGCGGTAACGCGTGTGCTAACTGTTGGCACGTCCTGTGCGGTCCGTTAGCTCCCAGTCTGATAGACAGGTGAGTCAGAAACTTACAACGGCGAAAGTTTGATGAAATGATTGGTATTTAAAGGAGATCATTGAATCAATTTCGGTCGGGTGTGAATAAAGCATTTCTCGATATAGATAAAATGGAAGACACGAGATTGTGTATTTGTGTTGTCACGTCGCAGGCGCGGAGTGTTCACTATCGATGTGAAAGACGAGCTGCCGGCGAGCTTCGCGCGCGCCGCTCCCGCGCCCGCGCCGCCCGTCACGCTGGCGCCCGCCGCGCTGGCGCCCGCCGCGCCCGCCGCGCCCGCCGCGCCCCCCGCGCCCCCCGCACACTCCTACACCAACCTGTACCCCGCCGGACACGCGCACGCATACATGAACCGCACGCTCGACCTGGACCCCGTGCCGCTGCAAGGTAATCGCACGTGCACGCACACGTAGCCGCTGCCTAGATGCTACGAGATCTGAAGGGCTACTATAAAAAAACGATAATAACATTTTCGATTTAACCTTGCTGTTTCTGTATGTCGCTTTATTTTACAATATCACTGCGCATTTATCAAAAACTTTATTGTTCAGTGACATTTTTATGGCTTCATTTTTTTCGTCGATGACATAACTTTTAATTTTAATTTAATCAGGTATGCCTTTATGCTATATGCTACATATTGGAGTTGTTGTTCTCGCAGTTAGAAATAAGAATGTACTTTAAAAATGGCGTGATGTTTATGTAGTCACCTACATGTACATATACCTACATACAAATGTGGTATCCATCTTGTCTAGTTTTCAAGGCATGGAGGATGATGTGCAGTTCATTTCATTACGTAGCAAGGTCTGGAGCATTGACATTTGTCAGGCAGATGAATCTATAGACTAATTATATTATCATTTCACTTCTAAATATGCAGGGCCCGTGATTTATTGATCGTAGCGATTGATTAGTAGCAAAGATTTTGGAGATGTGATACACAAACGTATATTACAAGTAACGCCCAATGTGTCTCTGCAAAGAATTTTACTCATCGATCGCGCACATGAGGATAGTATCGCTATCACAAGGTGAAGCAACGAAAGCGATGAATCAGACGATCATTCCTTTAAATCTACCGATTGTGAGCAGAGAGGCTCAGGGATCGGTCAGTATTCAAAAACCTGACAGGCGGCACACATCACATCTTCCACACTCGGGTTTTTCTCTCGATGATGTGCAATTGAACGTTTCGCAGAGGTGTGCATCGGCGGCGGCAGCTCCGGCGGCGCCGCGCTCAGCGCCTCGCGCCTGCGCCTGCTGCACGACACCACCATGATCGACGCCGCGCTCGACCTCGACGAGCCCGAGCCGCCGCCGCACCTCGCCGCCCCGCACCTCGCCGCCCCGCACCCCGCGCACCCGCGCCCGCCCCGCGCCGCGCCCGCCGCGCTCTGACCTCGCGCCGGCGCGCGCGCCCGCCCCGCCCCGCGCGCCCGCCGCCCCCGCCGCGCCCGCCGCGCCCGACGCGCCCGCCGCCCGCGCGTCAAGCTACGGTCGCATCACTCGATATCGCGTGTAAATAATCATAGACATTAATAAATTAGCTCATATTGTGGAGTAATCGTTGTTTTATTCCGTTATGATTGCGTTTGGGTATGCTTCATTATTTAAAAAAAATAACTCCATTTCTGTTGAAAATTACACACCTGACGGAAAATTATGTTTCCGTTGAGGACCTATGCTTCATATTGATTTAAATATCTAAATATGTTACGCGTGTATGTTGGTTTGTTGGCTAATCAATTCAGTAAGCAAATAAATCAACATAAAAATACATGAAAATCAAATTTATTTTTTCCTTTCCAGTGGTATTTTTATTCTTAGAATATTTGTCTTAGGAGTATTTTTCTACACTAATATTATAAAGAGGAAAACTTTGTTTGTTTGTTTGTTTGTTTGGTTGTGGATGCATTACTCATCGGCAGATTGGAAAGGTGTGTAAGATTATTTCTCATCCATCCCTTGGAGCACTGCTTTGAGGGTAAAGATCCCTCAGCGAGTGCCAACGCTATTGCTGACGCGATCAGGCTTGGAATGGAATACTAGATTCCTTCCTCTGAGATCGCCAGTAAAAGCCGTGGACGCTCCTCGTTCAATCGTGCATGTGACGATGCTCTCGGTGACAAACAGGCGGCGTATCGCGCTTAGATCAGGGGTCGCACCATGAAGGATGCCAATATTAGTTTCCTCAAAGAAGCCTACAACTGAGCCACCAAGACCTGCGAGAAACGTAGGCCACGTTAGAGCGGAAGCCCAGCGCGTTAGCAAGATTGGGCGTGCGTTGGCCAATCACCCAACTAGCAGTCGTGCTTATTGGAGTTTGGCCAGGGCCGTTCATTCTAACTTCTGCCAGCCAGCCTTGCCACCGCTGAGGTATCCGGAAGGGTCGCTGGCTCACAAGCCGCAAGAAAGAGTCGCCTTACTGGAAAATCTCTTTGCGGCTCATTCCCGCCTCGAAGACCGTGGTTCCCAGACGCTGCATATACTTTCTGATTGCGGTTTCTTAATAGCGGATATCCGCATTAGGCAGTGTGATCTGCGGCGTGAGCTACGGTCTTTCGATGTGCGAAACGCCAGTGGCCCGGATGGAATACCGGCGGGGTTTTAAGAGCTTGAGCAGCCGAGTAGTCTCCTGCACTGACTTGCCTCTACCGAGCGTCCTACCGCGCAGGAGTTGTACCTGAATCTTGGAAGGAGGCCAATGTGCAATCGATCCCCAAAAAGGGTGATCGGTCAGACCCTACCAAGTATCGCCCTATCGCTATTACCTCAGTGATATGTAAGGTCATGGAACGGATCAAAAACTCTTAACGGACGAACGGATCAGAGTTAGCTCTTACTATTCAAAGTGGACGGTCGAGTGTCGCATCGCGCTGTGATTTCTGTTCCGTATTATTGAAGTTTGCTTGTTCGATCTTTGTGATTGGCTCTTGGCCGCTTTTAGCGATTCCTTGTCGCACCGGTAGTGTTTATACCGAGACGCCCCGCCTTGTGGGAGGAGACCGAGCGGGATAGCAGGTTGTTGTTCGGTTACGTCGTGATCGAGGACTCTGGTGTTACGTGAACGAATTTTAAAACATCGAAAAAGATCATCGTTTTGCTGGGGATCGAACCGGCGGTCGCTGCGGCGATTGAGTTGTATTTGTGCGCGTGAGGCCAAGGCACGCTTTGCCGCCGCGTCGAAATAGTCGACTCTATTATTGCTCCTGCGCATTCGTGCATTTTTGCATTTTTTGCTTATTTTACCAATATTCAGCAAGAATGGTCAATTGTGGAAGATGTGGTGATGACGTCTTCGATGCTATACAGTGCTCTGTATGTGAGAAACATTTTGATTTCCCGTGTTCAGGGATATCGGAAGCTGGATATCGTAAATTAGGTGATAGACGTTCTAAGTGGAAGTGTCTTTCGTGCAAAGCCTCGGGAAAGAACTCGGGCATTACTAATCCGTCGAGCTCTCCATCATCGGCTATCACCTTAGAAAATATTATGAGTGAATTAGCTATCATAAATCTCAAACTTGTGCCGCTTTCTACTCTTGCTGAAGACATAAAAGAAGTAAAGAAGGAACTTGCAAATCTCAAGACTACTACATCACAGTTTGCCACCAAAATTACCAACCTGGAAAAAAGGGTAGTAGAAATGGAAAATGCCCAAGAGGATGTTGCCTCACTCAAAAAAATGGTCGCTAAGTTGGAAACTAGTTTGGATGAGAAGGATCAGTGGCTCCGAATTAATAATTTAGAGATCAAGGGAGTTCCAGTTAAAGACAAGGAGAATTTGTTTGAGGTGGTATCCAAAATCGCTAACAAGATATCTTATCCGGTGAATAAGTCTCAGATTAATTTTTTGCACAGAGTTCCTACTAATATAGCGGGTCAGAAAAATATTGTGGTATCCTTTACGAACAGGTATACTAAGGAAGATTTCCTGGCTGCTGCTCGCTCGCTGAAGAAGCCCTTGATTCCTGCTGACATTGGTTTGACTGGTCAAGGTGCTATTTATCTTAACGACCATCTGACCCCTAACAACAAGATTATTTTATCTAAGGCCAAAGCACTTGCTAAGGATCATAATTTTCAATTTGTGTGGGTGAAACACGCCAAAATATTCGCCAGGAGGGATGCGAGTACCAAATCGTTTATTATACGGTCACAAGAGGATCTGCGGAAAATATGCTAAGTTACTATTTGTTAAATATTTTTGCTACATCATTTTATTTAAAATATTTATTTGATTTAAAAAACTTAATGATCGCTTTGAGCCGTATCGTGTTCTTTTGTTCACTAATGATTGCCTTTCTTTACTTATCGCTCTTTTTTTATTCCCTTTCTGATTTTTATTATTGTATTTGCTATTTGCGTATCTTTTGTATTATTGGCTGGTTATTGTACATCCAAGGATTTATATGCTTTGTGGAATATTTTTACAAATTATGGTTATCTATGCTTGTTATTCTTGCTATCGGTCCTATGCTATGGTTTTGTTTGTGCAAAATTGGAATGCCTGTATTATTTTCGCGACTATCTTTATTATTGTATTGTATACTTGTTCATCTGGTTATTTTTTTTTTTAACTTTAAATGGCTAATTTAATGATTTATCACCAGAATGTTCGTGGACTGAGGACTAAGACTGAGACATTCTTGCGGAACTTAAGTCTGAGCAATTATGACATTGTTACGTTGACTGAAACCTGGCTTTTGGATGGGGTATGTGATAGTGAACTTTTTGACGAGAGATATTTAGTCTGGCGTCGAGATCGTGACTATAGTTTGACTGGTCAGTCCCGGGGGGGAGGGGTCGCCATAGCAATACGTCGTGATTTAGCGGCTAACGCCAGGCCGGACTGGCAGTCTAGTGCAGAAGATTTGTGGGTGTCTTTGTCAATACAGACCAGCCGCCGAAATTCTTTCTTTAAGCTTCATTTGTGTACCATATATTTATGTGGCCAAAATCTAGGTAATAATTTTGCTACTCAACTGTCTAACTTCCTGAACAAATTAATTATGTTAATTAATAGTAACCCCATGGATAAATTTATAATTCTTGGGGATTTTAATATGAGTGATATTCATTGGTCCTCAACTGCTATATATATGCTGATTATATGCTAGAATTTATTGATGATTTAAATATATGCAACCTCAAACAATTTAATTATATCAGTAATATTAATAATAAAATATTTGACCTAGTTCTAAGTACCACAAAGGCCACAAATATCCGAACTGGTTTAACGCACCGCTCATCAAAATAATCAAAGAAAAATTTAAATTCTTATCTAAATATAAAGTCTATCGTAACATCTCAGATCTCAATTCGTTTCGCTTACTACGTGACGGGGCTAATGTAATGGAACGCCAATGTTACAAAGAATATTTAAATACAATCGAGCAGAATATTATCAATAACCCTAAATCCTTCTGGGCATATGTTAAAAGTAAGCGTTTATGTAATAATTTTCCGTCTACTATGTCCTATGCTGGTAGTACTGCTAACAATGCTACAGGAATATGTGAACTGTTCTCAAGATATTTCCATTCAACTTTCTCAAACTCTTGAGTCTCTGTCGACCTACGAAGCTTTTTCAGATGATTCGTTGTGTGACATCGCTTCTGTTGAAATTAGTACGGAGCAGGTTGGTAGACTGCTGAAATCTTTGGACCTCATCAAATCGGCTGGACCCGATAAACTGCCAGCCTTATTTATAAAATCATGTGCGGATGAGCTGACGGTACCGGTTTCAATCTTGTTTAAACGCTCTTTAAGTGAAGGTGTTATGCCTAATCTTTGGAAATCGGCATTCATCACTCCTATCCACAAAAAGGGTTCCAAAGATGATGTGGCAATCTATAGACCGGTTTCAAAACTTTGTTGGCCAAAATACTCGAACGAATTGTATACAATCAACTTTACAATTCTTTAGAGTCAAGCTTTTCTCCAAATCAACATGGCTTTCTGAAAAGAAGATCCACAGTGTCAAATCTTCTTGTTTTCACTGAATTTGTTACCGCCAGCATGGATAATGGACACCAAGTTGACAGTGTCTACACAAACTACAGCAAAGCGTTCGATAGAATCGATCATGATACGCTCTTAAGGAAGCTGTCGCGTTTGGGCATTCGAGGTAATTTGTTTAGATGGTTTTCCTCTTATGTTAAAGATCGGACTCAAGCAGTGGTCTTAAATAATTCATCATCCTCTTGGATTGATATACCGTCAGGTGTCCCGCAAGGTTCATTGCTTGGACCTCTCCTATTTATAATTTTTGTTAATGACATCGGCAGATGCTTTCAAAATTCAAATTACCTCATGTTTGCGGACGACATGAAAATATATCGGATAGTAGACAATATTTCGGACGCCACACTTCTACAAGAGGATCTAATCAGATTAGATGAGTATTGTCGCGTCAATAAGCTAGACATGAACGTGTCAAAGTGTCTGGTGTTGAGTTTCACCCGTAAAAAAGGCCGTTCTATCATGACTATTATATTACGAGGGAACCAATAGCAAGAACATCTTTCACGGGTGACTTGGGAGTCATCATGGATAATCAATTATCGTATGGTCATCACATTGATCAAATTATAAAAAAAGCAACTCGCGCTCTTGGATTTGTTTTTCGTTGTGCAAAATCATTCAAACAGATGAAGACTTTAAAAATTCTGTATTGTGCCTATGTTAGAAGTAATCTCGAGTACGCTAGCCAAGTTTGGAATCCTTGCTACAACATTCACTCGAGTAGAATTGAAAGGATTCAAAAGAGATTTACGAGGTATTTAGGATTCAAGTTCAAAATTCCCAAGGTTGAGTATGAGGAGCGGTGCGCACGGTTCCATTTATTACCATTGTCAGTTCGTAGACACATTGCTGATGTCTCTTTCTTAATGAAAATCGCCCAGTCGTTGGTCGACTGTCCACAACTTCTGGCCAAAATAAATCTGTATTGTCCGTTCACAAATTCACGACGAAAGAATATTCTGTCCATTCCGCTTGCACGAACAAATTACAGAGCCAATAGCTTCATGCTGCGATCTGCTAAGGCGTTTAACGAAGTATCTCAAGATGTTGGCAATTGGCATAGATCTATTCTGTAGCAAAATTGCATTTTCGAGAAATGTTTTAACCAAACGTTTTATTGATGCTCATTGCGATTAACCGGCTAATTTAAAATTAGAGTGTTTTTATTTTTATTATTAATGATTTATATCTGTTTGGCGTAAAATTACGAGAGCATCATTATTTACTTTTGTTTAAATGTTTTTTTTTAATTATTATTATTTTAGTTCATATTTATTACGCTTAGTATAAGTAATATAATTTTGTAATTACTATAACTAACTGTAAAGATACGAGTAGTAAGACAATTAGATTTTGTAACTTTTGTAACCTATCTGCGGTAGCTCGTAATTGGCTATCTTTTGTATACAATTTGTTTAATATATGTTTGTTTGCTATTGATAGCTGTGAGCCACCCAAATAAAATAAAATAAAAAATAAAATTAATTGATCCGCTACTTGTTCACTCATTGATCACTTGGATCACTCGTTGATCAGTGATAGACATCGCGGATTCCGTCAAAGTCGATCAACAGGCGAAACTTCTTGCGTTGGTCCTGCATCGCTGGGGTGAGGCGATTCACTGGCGTGGGGATGCTCTTGCTATGAGCCTTGACATAGCTAAGGCTTTTGATAGGGTCTGGCACCGTAGTTTTCTTTCCAAGCTTCCGGCATACGGTCTACTCGGCAACCTGTGTTCGTGGATTTCCGGCTTTCGGCATGGGCGTAGAATACGTGTAGTCGTTGACGGACACGCTTCGGCGCTCATGTCGGTAAATGCCGGAGTTCCTCAGGGCTCGGTGCTGTCGCCCACCTTGTTTATTCTGCATATCAATGACATGTTGTCGCTTAGCAACATTCATTGCTATGCAGATGACAGCACGGTTCATGGGCGATACCACTGCGGGCCTCCAGGTTGCCGAGTCGAAACTGTGAAGGGACGCGAGGAGCTTGTCATTGAGCTCAACCGGACCTTGGATCTCATTTCTACATGGGGTTCCAGGAATATGATTGAGTTCAATGCCAAGAAAACCTGTGTGCGTTCACGTGCAAAAAATCCCCGTTCTCTCACCTTCCCATTCTTCAGGGTGCTCCCCTCTCAATGCGGAATGACCTAAGTATCCTTGGTGTGGATATCCGCTGTGATCTCAATCCAAGGAATCACATCGAGGACGTAATAACTGCCACATCACGCAGGGTTGTCCTGAACAGGGTGCGTCGGTTTTTCACGCCCGGTCAGCTTTGTCGTTTCAACATTTAACATTTAATATGGAACCGTGGATCACCCCAGGATTGTTACGCTGTATTCGCCATAGAGACCGCCTTCACTTACTTGCTAGAAAAAACCCTAATAACAGTATTCAGACTTCTTTCGTTAGATATCGTAACTTCTGCAATAATTTATTACGAAAGTTGAAAGTGGAATACCACAGCCAAAAACTACAAAAGAATTTTAAGAAACCTCGTTATAAAATATGTCAAAGGCATACCTAAAATAACAGAAGCTGCACCAAAAAAACTCCAATTGACAAGCATAACCACTAAAGACGTCCCTGTAACAAATATTACCTATGAAATTGTTGAAAATCACTCTAAAATTAGTACTAGCAAAAGATCACTGAGATGTTTATATGCCAATGTGCGAAGTATTGTAAAGCCAGGGAAATTCGATGAATTGATTTGCATCATACAGTCTTTTTGTAAACCGCTGCACTTAATCGTTTTAACCGAGACATGGTTAAAATCAGATGACGAAGCTAAACAATTCCAGATTCCAGGTTATACACATTATTATAACTTTAGACCTAATGTAAGAGGCGGTGGAGTTTCAATTTTTGCATACAACAGTTTAAAACATACGCTAATCGAAGAAAACCACCACAATGATAACCACTACGTCTGGATCCATCTTGAAAACTACGCTCTCAATATGTATAGGGGCCATACCGGGTATATCAAGACTGCTACCGAAAACAAAGCCGGGTGATAGTATTAGTGATTTCAAACACATTGCCATTAAAAAAATCGAAAAAAAAAAATTGTAAAAAGTAATTAAAAAAAATTTTGTTTCACTCATGGTCGTATTTAGTTGCATGAATGCTTCGAATTTATGCTAAAATAATCAAAAATTTTTTTTCTTTTAAATAAAGCAATGTAAACGAGATAAATAATCAGCTGACGCAAGGGGTCAACGCACGCCGCGCGCGATTCTTTTCCAAATAGTACCTACCAACCGAGCAGCGAGCGTCGATTAACGGCCGCCGAGGCCCCCTCCTCCCGCCGCGCCGTGTCGCTCCGCGCTCGCCCTGCGCCGCACCGCGCCGCCCGCCCCCGGCCGTGGGCCGGACAGCTGACTGCGAGCCGAACTGCCGCGCCGCCGCGCGCGCCGCAAATCGAGACCATTATTCGCGATTTATCCCGGTCGAGCACACAAAGACACAAATTAGTTACAATAATTATTAATTACAATTTTCTAACGACCATAGTTTATTGCAATTCGCATAATTGCACCAATGTTCAGCAGTTTTTAGTACAGTAGCTAAAGCATTTGGTCACAAGGCATTTTAAGATAAAGTAAAAACCAGATAAAGTTATAAGAAAACTTACCTAAACCCCTCGGTATGGCATCCCACGATATGAGGCTCGAAGTGCTATCGTCGAGGTGTCTTCAGTACACTCCGCTCACTGCGTATCGGACACATCAAATTCAATGACACATTTTGTCCGCACATTCATAATTGCGCCGGAGAATCCATGTACCTTATTACCTAGCTACGATAGTTACCTACTATCTATCCCCGACAAATTCTCAATACGCGACAAGAGTTTGAGCTATTCATAAAAACATTCGAATATTGCCCTACTCACACACATTGGCACAACAAAACGACACAAACTTCACAAAAACCTAAATCAATAACAAATCACCAAATTCACAACTTAACAACAGAAATTTGTACATGTCACAACAAGAACTCAATACTCATACTGAAGCAAAGAGTAGAATAGTAATAAATGAAATACTGAAGACTACGTAGTGAAGTCGAGACGTTTCCCCACCAGTCTCTCCATTACCTCTCAAATGAACCCCGCGGAGCCCTGATTCCCGCGCTTCTAAGTACCAATTAACTTCTTTAAGAAAACGTGTATGAATTGAAAAATAAGTTTCTAATTTATCAGGTTTTAATAAACTTTAAATACATACTCGTAATGGTTACACATAAAACTAAAACCTTAGATTATATACTCGTCTAGATGACACATCACACCTCACCGCGCGGCTCAAAAAAAGTCTACCAAATTTGGTAGACTCGCTTCTTACGTACGTCAGTGTCATTTGAACTACATATGGATAACGTGCTCCCGAAAAATAATTAATTATGCCGGTTTGTGCTGTCGAATTGTATCGCAATTGTGTGGGAAAACTGTATAATAATACCAGTATCACTTTCTATCGGTAACATTATTGTTAAACCACTATTATTTGAAGAAAACATGAACTTTTAATTCATTATTTTGAAGATGAGTTTCATCGGCCAGTGTTGTCAATTTATTACTAGGAAAATTTGTTGAAACTCTGGGAGAAACTATAAAACACAAATATCATTACATAATATTTCGATCAGAATAACAACAAGAAGAATGGCATTATTTATTGAATGAGTAAATAAAACTTACCTACACGATATTAATGAAACCCACGACGACATGCACTTCATAGTAATTTTATTAATTCTTTGCCTTGCATGTACTATTCAAAATTTCATAAACGGGGTACTGCTATTGTCATCTTTGAAGAAACAGCGAGAACTTATTCAAGGTCCTAATAATAGTTTTAGACGTCCTACGGATTCCGTACTAGCAAATTGCTGGAGAGACATTACACAGCGGAAACGAAAAGAAGACCATTCGTAGCCTCACATGACTTCAGTTGTGTTCCGAACATTTTACTTATGATGATTTATATTTTACATAAATACAGAAATCAGATAACAGCCCAGGCAATAAATCCAAAGAGTTAATTCTATTCGGAAACAAACACTAGGAGATGGGTTTAGATCTTTATTGTTTTTACTAAAATGCGTTATAAATATAATTAATAGTATGATTACTTTAAATAAAGAAAAAATATTTTATTTAACCTATTTTGTATATCAAATAATGGGGAAAAGTTAAGTTAATAATCTGGAGTAGGCATCCCTAAACACACACACCTTGACAGTTGGATTACAATAATTACACGACCCGTACTCACACATATCAACGAATGTGAGGACACTTTTAGCGCATCGTTTGTTGACATTGCTCAATCTAGACGAGTATATAATCTAAGACTAAAACATTGCAATAATTAAAAAAAAAACGTAATTCACCTCAATGGCCTAGTGGCCGCGTGTTTGACCTGTGTCGATCGTCGCGGCCCTGTGATCGAAACCCAGACCAGATAACACCGTTTTTGATTTTTCATGTCATGTGAGTTATTTTTGACATTATTAATTACGTTCAGATGTAAAGATGAGCTTATGCATTTTATGTATCGTTCAAATCGACATAATTTAAAAAAAATATTATTTTAGTTGCGTTCACGACTTCAATAGAGGGCGCTTTGTTAAACAATGTCGCATTCTTGGCCGATGCATGTACTCTAAAACAGCGGAGCCCTGCGTAGATCATTGTAATTTTCTTCCGATTTTTAGAACATTAGCATAAGCACTTGATCTTTGGCGCTTAAAGCTTGCAGGTTTAATCCCCACAAGATAAATGTGTGTAAAAACAAGATAAAATTATAAAGGAACTTACTTAAATCCTTCGGGGTCTTACGAGATGAGGCTCGAATTGTGCACCATTCATTATTAAGCAAGTGTGGGCCCGCCGTTCTGTTTCTTGGTGTAGACGTGGCATTAGTGTAGGGTCTTCAGCGCAATCGACACGTAGTTTGTCGAAGACATCCCGAATTCTACGCCGCATTTCATCCGCACCATCACACTCACGGTCGAACACCCTTTCCTTCACATATCCCCACAAAAAAAAGTCTAACGGGGTTAAGTCAGGTGAGCGAGGAGGCCAAGCTTGTGGCCCTAATCTGCCAATCCAACGGTTCCCAAACATCGCCGTAAGACGCTCACGGACAGATCTTACGATATGCGGAGGTGCGCCATCATGTTGGAACCACGCTCTACGGTACTCCGCTAGCGGCAAATCGTCTAAAAGGTCTTGAACGGTTTCATTCAAGAAACTTAAATAGCTGGATCCATTTAATCTCTGCGGCAAAAATACAGGCCCGAGAATTTTGCCATTGAAGATACCAGCCCATACATTCACCGACCATCGTATTTTGGTGTCCTGTTGTTTGGACCGCGTGGGGGTTATTTTCAGACCATACATGCATATTCCTCCTGTTCCACAATCCGTTTTGGTGAACGTGGCCTCATCAGTCCAGATGACGTGTTCGATGAACCCCGGTTCCCGACTTTGTCGGTCAAGAAGTCATTGGCAATAATTCTCACGACGATTGCGATCGCCGGGCATCAAAGCTTGCACTTTGTGCACTTTGTAGGGCCGCATTTTGTTACGGCGCAATACCCTATGCACAGTAGAATGGGAAACCCGCGATCCGTCCCGCCGCCGGAGTAATTTGGCAACGCTTTTTGTGCCTAAGCGCGGATTCCGGCGCACTATGTCCAAAATGCTTTCTTCAGTCTGAACATCATCTTGCCGCCCACCACCAGAGACCATAGGAACAATAGGACGATTTTCTAAAACTCGTTGGTAAGCAGCGGTTATAACCCGTGAATCAACCGGGTGCCGAACGTTAGGGAACTTTTCTCTATAAATCCTCAAAGCACGAGAAGCATTTCCGAGAGCTTCCCCCAGACACATGAGCATGTGCCCGTACTCACGAACACTGTATAAAAGCGACATACTTGAAAAACGAATAAAAAGAACACAAACTTAACAAGAAACTAACTAAATAACAAAAAGTATTAACAAAAAAACTAATAGCAACAACCAAATTTAGTAAATTGTAACAGACGTACATTCGCGCGCGCATAAACATACGAATATTAGCATAAACTGTCACTCGCAAACCTCTCCCACATATTCCCGCGCTTTTTACTAATTCCTTATAATCTGTTAAAATGTCCTTTTTTATTAAACTACACTCGAATTCGATAAAAACTCGCCATAAAAATAAAAATATTTTATGAATATTTTTTTGTATAGTAATTAAATTATAATCATTCACAATACTGATACTTAGTTATTAGGAATAATTTCCTTTGGAACATCTTGTGCGTGGCAAAAGTAACGTCCGCGCTGCATTTAAATATCAAATCCAGCCAATGTTTCTCATATCTTTTTAATTAGCTACATTCAGGGGTGAATTAATCCTTTTGTAAATAAATAAAACATACTAAAAGAAATAAAACTACTAATATTTAAAGAATTTAGTAATCATTGCATTAATTGTACAGTCAATGTTGCATAGTTGACAGTGGATGTCGACAGATGGCTTAATAATAAATTATTTTCGATTTGGCATACGCGGCTCGTGAATGTAATGTAATGGAGCCCTGGGTCCGCCAGCAAAGTTCTACCCCGTGCCCCATCGTCAATAAGTACTTTTGGTAATTCTTTCGCAATTTGAAGTTAGTAGTTAACCCGTAGCGGTTTTGAGTGATTATGATCTGTAGCAGAATTATTTATTTTTAAAATGTCTATACAAAACTCTTCATAGAGCATTCCATTCAATAAACAACATTCAACATTTACCATTAATGCGACTTTTCACACACTTTCCTGCCGAAAGCAATCATGCCGCGGCGCCTCGCTGTGTGCATATTGCATACAGACTACAGAGCATGCGCCGCGCCCGCGCAGGGCTCCGCTGTTTTAGAGTAGACCCCGAAGGATTTAAGTCAGTTCCTTTATAATTTTATCTTGTTTTTACACACATTTATCTTGTGGGGATTAAACCTGCAAGCTTTAAGCGCCAAAGATCAAGTGCTTATGCTAATGTACTAAAAATCGGAAGAAAATTACAATGATCTACGCAGGGCTCCGCTGTTTTAGAGTACATGCATCGGCCAAGAATGCGACATTGTTTAACAAAGCGCCCTCTATTGAAGTCGTGAACGCAACTAAAATAATATTTTTTTAAAATTATGTCGATTTGAACGATACATAAAATGCATAAGCTCATCTTTACATCTGAACGTAATTAGTAATGTCAAAAATAACTCACATGACATGAAAAATCAAAAACAGTGTTATCTGGTCTGGGTTTCGATCACAGGGCCGCGACGATCGACACAGGTCAAACACGCGGCCACTAGGCCATTGAGGTGAATTACGTTTTTTTTTTAATTATTGCAATGTTTTAGTTTTATGTGTAACCATTACGAGTATGTATTTAAAGTTTATTAAAACCTGATAAATTAGAAACTTATTTTTCAATTCATACACGTTTTCTTAAAGAAGTTAATTGGTACTTAGAAGCGCGGGAATCAGGGCTCCGCGGGGTTCATTTGAGAGGTAATGGAGAGACTGGTGGGGAAACGTCTCGACTTCACTACGTAGTCTTCAGTATTTCATTTATTACTATTCTACTCTTTGCTTCAGTATGAGTATTGAGTTCTTGTTGTGACATGTACAAATTTCTGTTGTTAAGTTGTGAATTTGGTGATTTGTAATTGATTTAGGTTCTTGTGAAGTTTGTGTCGTTTTGTTGTGCCAATGTGTGTGAGTAGGGCAATATTCGAATGTTTTTATGAGTAGCTCAAACTCTTGTCGCGTATTGAGAATTTGTCGGGGATAGATAGTAGGTAACTATCGTAGCTAGGTAATAAGGTACATGGATTCTCCGGCGCAATTATGAATGTGCGGACAAAATGTGTCATTGAATTTGATGTGTCCGATACGCAGTGAGCGGAGTGTACTGAAGACACCTCGACGATGCCCCGCCTGTACGAGGATTTGCTACAAATAGAGCACTTCGAGCCTCATATCGTGGGATGCCATACCGAGGGGTTTAGGTAAGTTTTCTTATAACTTTATCTGGTTTTTACTTTATCTTAAAATGCCTTGTGACCAAATGCTTTAGCTACTGTACTAAAAACTGCTGAACATTGGTGCAATTATGCGAATTGCAATAAACTATGGTCGTTAGAAAATTGTAATTAATAATTATTGTAACTAATTTGTGTCTTTGTGTGCTCGACCGGGATAAATCGCGAATAATGGTCTCGATTTGCGGCGCGCGCGGCGGCGCGGCAGTTCGGCTCGCAGTCAGCTGTCCGGCCCACGGCCGGGGGCGGGCGGCGCGGTGCGGCGCAGGGCGAGCGCGGAGCGACACGGCGCGGCGGGAGGAGGGGGCCTCGGCGGCCGTTGCTCGACGCTCGCTGCTCGGTTGGTAGGTACTATTTGGAAAAGAATCGCGCGCGGCGTGCGTTGACCCCTTGCGTAAGCTGGTTATTTATCTCGTTTACATTGCTTTATTTAAAAGAAAAACAATTTTTGATTATTTTATACTGTTTCCATTCGTTTATTTTATTTTTGACAGTTCACGCCTATAAAGTACGACATTACAGTAGAACAATATTTTGAAATAAAAGTAGATACTTTCTTGACGGGTAACGCCCACTTAGAGTTGTGCCATTCGTAACGAATGACCACAGATAACAAAAACGATTTTGAATAGAATCAATCAATCGGAATCATTTGAAATAAAATTACATTAAAATGCTAATGAAAACAGTTAAACGTAATATAGTACCCAATATTAGGATCGAATGTATTTGCTGCAAATTAATTAATATGAATAAAGGTATACGTATTGAAGTGACTTTTAATAAGAGTTTAATTTAAAATAATTACAATGATTACAACGAAAATAAATGTTTAGTACCTACTTGTAATAAACAGTTAAACCATGTTGGAATTCATAGTACTTTAAGGATTAAATAATTAAAACAACTAAAAGGTAATTTGTTAATACTTTTATTTATAAACAATCGTCTGTTTCGTCGGAATCGGCGTCGTCGTCACTCGTATCCCCAGTAACACTAATTATTAATGAGTGCATGGGTAAGTTGTCAAATGCGACATCGCGATCCCAATCAGACATTATTTCTTTCTTCGTCTTATCTACGACACTCGCCCAGTTATGAGGCGTCACATTTTCACACGCATTTTTAAGCAACTCCAGCATTTTGTTTGCGGTGAAAGGAGGAGTTGTATTTATTCTCGCAGCATATCCTTTCACTTGCGCCCATATTAGCTCTATGGCATTATACTGGCAATGATATGGAGGAATTCTAAGGACGGTGTGCCCATGTTCTGCAGCCATTTCATCTATAACGTATCGTTTAGGCTGCTTCCTCATTTTTAATATTTTAAGTAACTCTACTTTTAATAGGGACTCGTCCACCTCCTCGCCATTGTTACGGAGCCAGTTTATTATTTCATTTTTTTTACTGGCTTGCGTTGGCATTTTGTTAATTTGCCGAGAGTGATAGGACGCATTATCTATAAATATTGTTGATGGCTGTTCGAGTGACAATAACATTTCCCGAAACCATTTTTCATATACTTCGGAATTCATTTCTTCGTGGTAATCCCCTGTTTTCTTTGATTTAAAAGCTAACATAGCATCTTGCACAAATCCTTTTGCGGTTCCTGCATGACAAATTATAATTCTTTCACCTTTTCCCATTGGCACTGCGGTCGAGGAGCTAGCAGTGTTGTCAGTCCAAGTTTTTGATACCGTGTGATTCGCATTGAGCCAAGTTTCATCGGTGAAAACAACATTCGACCAGTCTTCTATTTTTTTAGCTTGTCTTAAAAATTCGCATCGATACAAAGCAACATCATTGCGTTCCATCAATATTTTTCTTTTGTCACATTTTTTGTATTGGAATACAATCCTATTCAATACCTTCGCCAAAGAAGACTTTTGACCACGGAACAAGCCACTAGTTTTCAGAGATTGTACTAGGTTATGTAAAGTAGGAATCTCTTTTCTTTGGTAATAATCGTATATATGACGACGAATAGCATCACCATCAAAACTGTCAATTGGTTAGGTGTAGATGGCTTGTTTTGTTCCATGCCACTACTGCCGTAGCCTTCTTTAATTATTTTTGAAACTGTTGGAGCAGTAATACCTAATGCTGCTGAAACACGGTCTCTGATTTGAGTCACTGGTATAAGAGGTCCACCATTACGGCTTTCCCTTTCAAAGTACTCATGAAGTCGCAACACAAACTCCCTTGTTTGACCTTTAAGCACCTTTCCTTTAGGCATTTTGAAAGTGATGAAGGCAGGTACGATGTTCTCAATTCAACCAAATGTAGGAATTCACGGGTAAAACAATACGGAGGAATATAAATACTCAACTCGACGTATGAAAAATGTGAATTAAAATTCAGCGAACGGAAAACACTAGCACGGGCGCGGGCGTCTCGTTGTGAGTGACCACAAAATGGCGGCGCGCGTCACCTGTCTGCCCAGTGTTGCCGTTTCACAATTTGTTTTTAACAACATTACTATTGCCGACGGAAGTGATAAGAATATTAACTTAACATGAGTAAATGGTTTATTTTAATATAATTATTAAATCAAGTAACTTAAATATCCCTGAAGTTTTATAAAACAATGCATGGAGCAAAAAATAAAATATGTATTAAATCGATTAAAACTTGTTCAAAAATAAAATCGTTTGTTATAAAAAATTGATTCGATAACGCATCAGGCCATCACTATTTGATTCAGTAACCGATGTGTCAAAAATAAAATAAACGAATGGAAACAGTATAGCATAAATTCGAAGCATTCATGCAACTAAATACGACCATGAGTGAAACAATTTTTTTTAAAAATTACTTTTTACAATTTTTTTTTTCGATTTTTTTAATGGCAATGTGTTTGAAATCACTAATACTATTGTATACTATTGTTATATACCCGGCTTTGTTTTCGGTAGCAGTCTTGATATACCCGGTATATATAAAACCAGAATATACAAATATTAAACAATTTCTTGACATTTATCCAATGCAGCTAAACAATAAGAAGAGAATATTAGTTTTTGGCGATTTTAATATTAATCTATTAAATACAGACCAAGTAGTATTAAAATATAAAGAAACTAGAAGAAAATGGTTTAACAATACTTAATAAAACAGATAAACAGTTTTGCACTCGAGAGACGAATAAAACGAACACTATCATAGAACATGTATGTTCGAACCTTTTTAAAGACAACTTTCACATAGCACTTATCGAGTCACCAATGTCAGACCACAAACAAATCTACTTGGAACTAAAAAAATACCAAACCAAACCCCTCAAAAGAGTCCAATACGAAGCCTTCAATTACGACAAATTGTATGAAAATATGGTGGCAATTATGAAAATTAACGAAAATTCGAATTATGTACAAATAGAAAAGAATATATTGGCTAGTATGAATAAGAGTAAAATTACAAAATATAAAATTGTTAACCCCCCTAAGCAGGACTGGATTGAAAAATCAATTATAGACGAAATAAATATGCTATGGAAAGATTATAGGAACGACCCTCATAATAAAGAAAAAGAAGAACTGTTCAAACAAAAAAGGAACCAAGTAACACAATTTATACAAAACAAAAAAAGTAAATATTACTGCAAAGCATTCCGTGAATGTGAACAAAACCCGGCAAAAATGTGGAGCCTCATTAATAACTTATGCTATAATAAAGTAAAAGAAGCAACTAGTATAAACAAACTTCATACATCGACTGGAACTATTACCGATCAAAGAGAAATCAGTGAATGCTTTAATAATTTCTTTGCCACTATTGGATCAACTTTAGCAAGTAATATTCCAAACAAATTTCATAATAATATAGTGTATACTACTGTAGCGCACTCCACTGACGTTGGCACCACCACACTCACTCGTTTATCTCCAACAACCACTGATGAAATATTAAAAATTATAAACAACCTTAAATCTAATTCAAGCTCTGGACTGGACGGAATAAGCTGAAAATGTATTAAATGTTTAAAACAACTTATCACAACCGATCTAACTAGATGCATAAATAAATGCTTAGAACAGGGATACTTTCCAGATACCCTAAAAATTGTAAAAGTCACCCCAATACATAAAGCCGGAAGCAAAACTGATCCGAATAATTATCGTCCGATCTCGGTTCTACCAGTGCTATCTAAAATATTTGAAAGAGTACTTTACACGCGCCTTGAATCATATTTACTGTCAAAAAAAATGTTGTACGAAAAACAGTATGGGTTTAGACAAAAATCAAATACACTTTCGGCAACAATCGATCTAGTTACCAAAATTAAGCTTAGCATAGATAAAATTCTGGCTCCAGCGGGGAGCTCGTGTGACGACGACGCCGTAGAAAGGGCGAAGGCGGCGTACGAGGCGGCGCTTGAAAGCGAGTGCATCGCAGAGGCCGAGGCGATGGAGGCGGATGAGGCCGATCTGCGGAAGGCCAAGGAGGCGCATCCCTGGACAAAGCCGGCTCCAAAAGATGCGCCGCCGGTCACTCGCAGCGAGGCCCTCACGCGAATGGCGGAGCGGCTCCGACACGTGTCCCGGACGTCCCGACACTTAAAGGGAACATACGTTCGGGACATCAACGAAAGCGTGTCGGAGCTGTTGGCGTTGGCGCAAGAGCCGGCCCCTGCGGAGCTTGCCAGGGTTGAGGCGGAGAGCCGCGAACTCCGCCAGAAAGTGACGGCGCTGGAGGCAGCCCTTACCACTCAGGGCAAGATGATTGCGGACCTGATGGCGTCGGTCGGGTCACAGCAGCGGCCAGCGGCTGAGCTGGCATCCGGCGTTCCGGAGGCAGATGCTCTGAAGCAGCTGCTAGAGGTGTACATGGCGAAAGTCGACGCCAAACTAGAGGCGATCGCCATGCGGCTGCCTCCGGAGCCGATTCTCCGGCCTCCGCTGGCTGCCGACAGGGCCAGAGCCAAGGCAGCCCCGCAGTCACAGGGAGTTGTTGCGGGAACACCGGCCGCTTCATGGCCGGCCCTTGGAGCGGGAAAGAGAAAAGCCGCCCCTGCGGCTGCTGGCCGCCCCGCAGCAGCTGCCCGGCCGATCGCGGCCTCAACGGCCCCGCCGCCAGTAGTAGCACGCGAACCGCGAGGACGAGCCCGAGGCAACCGGAAGCGCGCCCCGCCTCGGTCGCAGACGCCACACCCGCCCCCACAACCCGCCACATCCACGGAGACTCCGTGGACTGTGGTGGCAAAGAGGGGCAAGAAGAAGTCCCGGGTGGCTTGTAATATGTTAGACGATTAGGTGTTTTAAATCAAACATGTCTCACTCGTTCAGAGTCATTTATTAGAATACCAATAAAAATATTAATACAAAATCAATAGTTAGCATAATTACGTAGCAACTAATTGGAATTTGTAATCGATGCAAAATTCGTACACGTCAGTTTTAACTTATTGCTAAAGGAATTCCATGTTATCGGATTACATTACAACTCCCCCGAAAAAGGTCTGCTACCCTTCCCCTTTTAAAGAAAACGAAGTAGGTCTTATAAACTATTATCAACTTATAATTACTATTATTTTTATATAAACCAAATGTTCTTAACTTAATTATATAATATGAATATAATAAAAAATCTTGATGTTAACTAAAAAAAACCTCTTAGTATTATTCTTATGTATAAGATACTCTTTATTATCTTTTAAAATCTTAACATTAGGTGAAACTTCCTCAATAACTTCATAGGGACCGTTGTAGATATTTTGAAGTTTATTCCCAGTTTGGTTTTTTATAAGAATTAGGTCTCCCTTTTTATAAGTTATGGAGTAAGTTTTCTTGTCATACATTGTCTTTCTTTTTAATTTATTTTTTAACAAATTTTGCTTGGCATCATACTGTGCTCGCTGTAGGCGATATTTCATTTCTTTTGGATAATCATTGTAATTATACAAGGGTTCAACTGAGATTCCAAACTCTGAGGGCAATTTACAACATTTGCCAAATACTAATTCAAATGGCGTGTATTTTGTTTCTGAATGTACTGTAGTATTGTAAGAAAATGACCAAAAAGATAACCAATCACTCCAATCAATATTATTTCTATCACACTGAATTCGAAGATATGAGCCTAAATGCTTATGATTGTTTTCTAACGATCCTATCGTTTCGTGGTGATAAGGGGTGGAATTTAAACGTTTAATTTTTAAAATTTTACATACATTTTCCATGATATTGGACAAAAACTCTGAACCTTTATCTGTAATGATTTCTTTGGGCACTCCGTATCTCAAGATAAAATTTGAAACAAATACTCTCGCTACTGATTCTGAATCCTTAGTCTGCATGGCATATGCCTCTACGAATTTAGACAAGTCACACTGCAATGTTAAAATGTATTTATTATTGTTAATATCAGTAGGTAATGGACCCATGATATCTAACGCTATACGCTCAAATGCCGAGTTTGCAGTATTTGTTACAACCATTGGCTCTCTTACGAGGCGATTAGAAAATTTATTATATTGACATTGTTGACACTTTTTAACGTAGTTAATAACGTCATTTGTCATACCTGGCCAGAAGTAATATTTTTTTAAGTTGCCTATCATTCTGTTTATCCCTGCATGTCCGCTAGTGGGTAACAAATGAAAATCATTTAATATAATTATTTTATCCTCATGGTCAGAAATTCTTATTATATCTGTTGTAATTAAAATTTTAGGTATCTTTATATGCAATTTTTTCATATGACTTGCAAGTATTTTTATATTTGTTGAATTTTCTCTATTCTTTATAATTAATATTTCATTTATATTTTCTTTTTCGCACAAAGATCCTAAATCTCTCGCTAACTCCGTCGGGGTAGATAACGATCGAGTATTTAGGTATATAGTACAACGTGAACGTACATACGTGCAGTATTCTATTCCGGAACAATGAGAAATCAAATTCTTAAATCTTTGTCATTTATAAAAACTAATTCTATCACATCAGTTGGTTTTTTCAGAATTTCTACAGTCTCAGGTTGATCAGGCCTGCTACCGATAGAAGGTTCTTTTGTCAAATTAATGTAATCAGCAGTTATCTCAGACGATCGCTTTTTTGTTTGAGCTCTCGTCAATACAGAAACTACTTGTCCTTCAATGGATTTTAAATCATCACAGGTTATTGTCATCGGGAGTCGACTTAATGCGTCTGCAGCTGCATTATTTCGACCCGGGATATGCACAATTTCAAAGTCATATTCTTCAAGATATAATCTAAACTTAGTTAGTCTACTGGAAGGATCCTTTAAACTAAATAAATATATTAATGGCTTATGATCGGTAAAGATTTTAAACCTTCTGCCATACAGATATGGTCTAAAATGCCTTACTGCCCATACGATAGCTAGTAATTCTAAATCTATTATTGGGTATCTACTTTCTGCGGGCAATAAGTTACGACTCGCATACGCTACTACGTGACCATTACTATTTGACAAAACCGCGCCTAATCCAGTCTTACAAGCATCTGTTCGTAACTGAAATATATTTGTTTCTGAAAAATCGGGATACTGCAATATTGGCGGTGACATTAAAGCAGATTTTAACGTATGAAAAGATTGGTCACATTCACATGTCCATTTAAACTCTACATTCTTTTTACATAATTTATTTAATGATGTGCAATATTGGAAAAGTTAGGTATAAAACGTCTATAGTAATTAGCAATGCTAAGTATCGCTTGACATCGTCCGCGTTCAATGGCACCGGATATTACGCAAGGCTTCGATTTTGCTTTCGTCAGGAAGAATGCCACGTGTTGTTATTCTGTGACCTAAATATACTATTTCAGTGCGCAAAAATTCACATTTAATTGGATTTAATTTTAAATTGACTTTTCTTAATCGTTCCAAAACTGTAATTAAGTTGTTATTATGATTTTCCATCGATTTTCCTATAACAACACAATCGTCTAAGTAAATAAATGCTTTTTTGTAATTAATACCTGACATAGCAATGGTCATTAATCTTGAGAACACACTAGGAGATGTTTTCAAACCCATAGGCGAACGCTTCATCTGATACATTTTATCAGTAGTGAAGGCCGTGTATTTACGGGAGTCTGGATCTAGCTCTAACTGGTACATTTTATCTACACTGAATGCTGTTATACTTTCTAGAATTTTCTTCTAATGACAATTGGTAATAGCTTTGTGAAAGATCTAGTTTTGAAAATAATGCTACCTGAGAGAGAATCTAAAATATCTGTTATATTTGGTAACGGAATTTATCATCTTTGATTTTATTATTTAAACTGTCGGTAATCAATTACTAACCTCCACTTTTTTTCGTTAGATCTATCAGACTTTTACGGTACTAAAGGACTGGGCTGGACCATTCTGATGTCGTTTCTTCTATTATATCGTTCGCTAACCGTTCGTCAATTTGCTTTTTTGTAACTGCCCCCTTGGTTTTTAGGGCATGAGGAATCCTATAAGTTAATTACTAAGTGTAACGTTTGTCTTGTTAGGGGATATTGTATGTGTCATGATGTTTGTCGTTGATAATTTGGTCACCCGGAGATGAAAACGTCAGCATATTTTGCACAAAGAGTCGATCCTACGTTTTTCTCTGTGTTCTAGTCGACGATTCAATACTCAAATAATGTTTTACGCGATGTTACACTATTTGTATTTTCTGAAAATTACAACAGCAAACCATTATGTCGTAAATATCAAGATCTTGAAATCGCATTCTCTTCGTATCCGTAAGTAGTTATATTCTTAAGGGATGCACCAATTATTTGGCTTTGAAATCATTCCGGCTACGAAACTCCTTGCTGGACTTCTTTTGATAACTACCATCGCCACTTGACGTTATTGAATGCACCTTATTACCTCCGCCCCGAAGGCGGTTATCCAATTGTCTATACCTAAGCATTGTATTAGTTTCTAGGAAATGTTTTTATTTTTTATACAGTTGTCATATACATATCTCTATAATATAATAATTGCTCATACCGCTTTACAAAATTATCTCCTAAGATTCCGTTTTGCGGTGCAGCAATTCTTAAATACATAAATTTTCACTAAATATTTTCGTTATCAAAAAATTTTACAAATATATAGCCTTCGGACTCTAACCTACCACTTACTTCCCTCTAATCGTTTCTTTATCATTACGCAATTGTTGCAATACTAGGGATGTTTACTAACCATTCCTACTTTAGGTAACACAAAGGCCTGTCTCCGCTATCAACTAAAGATTAATTACTTCATTGTCACTAACAAATCTGACTGTAACTACTAGTACTTACCACACCTTAAACAATGCAATTCCCAATCGACGAACAAAATCGTTCGATGGCTATCGAAGTCATTAATTTGGCCTCGAATTATTATTGATCTGCTAGGTCGATGCGCTCCTGGACGCTATGCTGAACTGGAATAGAGGGTCTGTGGACTTTATGCAAATTTTCTGTTACCTTGACCTCTTGAAAAGTTTTAACGCGACCTCGTTAATTGTCCGCGTGAGACGATAGGTTACCTGACTCCGGTGTCTCGCAGTGGGCCGTGGTCGTAATTAGACGCAGATAAAAAATGTTATTGGGCCAGATCGGCATTATATTTTCCACGAAAACTGTTATTAAATTTGATAACCGCGATTGGAGACTATGACGCTTGATGTTCAAATACTTCGAATGATGAAGACAGGATGTTCGTCCATTGCAGTTCCTATACTTCCGGTAAGGATTGAAATTTCTAGCTGCTTCACGTTACTCATCTGGGTCCTCAACCTCAGCAAAACGTTTCAAGCTATTTTTCATTAGTCTTTTTGAACTCGAGTAATTGGGACTGTCTTTGATGGAGCGATATTAGAATCAACAAACAAATTTTCTAAATTCATTGCCATGACGCATAGAGTATTACCTTGTTTACACTGGTGTAATTTCCATTGTAATGCTACTTCGGATTTATTTTGTAAAGATACTTTTGCGCATGTCTCTAAAAGGTATCAACGGTATCGTAAGTTGATTTCATACGGTAATTTTCGCATTTGAGAAATCTGGTTTTTAAACAAAATTAATTAACTCCTTAGTAGACGATTCTAAGATCCTCCTTGTCAACACTCAATCAATCCAATAGAGACTTAGTAACGTTCCTGTCCAGTCATAACCGGCAACAAGGAATTGCAGTTTTTAAGTCGAATTCTCATTTTTGTAGACATTTTACTTGTTTAGTCTCCGGTTTAGGATTGATAACTAATTATTTTATTGTGTGAAATAATGTTGTCAACGTTATGATTTTCATGACAAGCAGTGACTAATCCGTGTACTAAATTTCCCCTCGTGTTCAGTTCGAAGTGCAACGAGACAAATACTTCTAAGGAGACTCTCAACTTTTTTGCTTCTTCTATCTTTTTTCTGACCAAAATTTTGCATGCCTTCTTTCAGGTCCTATTTAGTCTAAGTATCTTTAAGATACTTCACGAATTAATAAAGTTCATGTAATTGTACAATCAACTTGTCATAATCTTTACTAATACTAACACCTAATTATGTATAAATATAAACTTAAAAATCCTGAATAGGCAATACTTCTATATGATAACAGCAAATCTTCTGCAGTTGGGGTGCACGTAGACCAGATGCTGAGCAGCTGGCTGGTGAGAGCGGGGCGGGCGCTGACTTGGAGCTGTGTACGGCGCGCGGGCCGTCGTGCGTGAGCTGCTGGTACAACTCATCTGACGCCGTGTGTTAAAGGGGTATGGGCCGTGCTATACCCTGGCGCTCCGACCTTCTTTCTCTTAGACCGACTGGTTGTCAGATCAGCCCCGATAATATGGCCACGTTGTGTCTAGTCAATTTCTCGTTGTTGGCCCGTACGTGGTGTTTGTTACATTTCTTGAAAAACGTATATATTAAGACAATTGCTAATATTACGACAGCTGTGGTATCAAAGACTTCTTATCTCTCACCACGTCTCGGTAATGGTATTGAGACTGTCCAGTTGGCCGAGCTTCTCCGTTGGCGTTCTGTTGCGATCACAACTTGCTCTTTGACGCAGATTTACCCATGGTATATCTTCCCAAGATCTTCTTTGTTCTTCTATTCGGTCTTGAACTCTTTTCTTGATAGAATGTTCCACAAACGTGCCACTAGCAGGGCGCCATGTAATAGTTAACCTTTAGGTGTTTTTACTGCAACATGTCTCCACTCGTGCGAGTCATTTATTAGATACCACTAAAATATTAATACAATCAATAGTTATCATAATGGACGTAGCAACTATGGAAATTTGTCATCGATGCAAAATTCTACACGTCAGTTTTAATTATGCTAGGACTTCCATGTATCGGATTACTACAGCTCAACGCCCCCCCATACCCCACGCAGGCTGCTCCCCAGCGCCGCCTCCCGCGCAAAGCACGCCGTGACTCTACGGTGGTCGCCGGAGGCGGTTGAAGCGGGGAGTAACCTACGCAAAAGTCCTGCGTGAAGGTCGCAGCAGAAGGTGGACCTGGCAGCCTTGGCATAACAGCCGGGCTGAAATCTAGGCGCATAGCCCCGGGCGTTTCTCTTCGAGGTGCCCGGCCCGAGTCCGCGGCGAAGTCCGACTCCCTCATCGTTAAAATTATGGTTCCTTCGCGGGTCGGAGGAGTACGTGCGGCGTCTCCGGCCCGTGAAGACTCGCGGAGCTGCGGGTCTCGGGGCTGGACGCCTCGCCACCCCCGAGGCCGTCGCACAGGCCTTGCCCCGTCTCGCTAAGTGCGCACCCCGATGACGTCAAGGTCGGGTGATTCGAGAAGAGCGCTCGGGCCTGGGCTCGGGTGTGGCTCCGCGTCCGGCGAAGGCAGGCGGAGAAATATTTTGAAAGGCGGGCCGTCCCTTGTGGTTTGGGTGGCAGCGGCAGTGCGGCTGCTTGAGGCCCGGCCCCTGCGCTGCTACCGAGGCCTATAAGGGGCATGTGAGGTACAATGCACCGGCGAAGTGCGACCGCAGCGTGCTCTGCTACCGCTGCGGTAACCATGCCCTAAGCCCGAGAGTGCTATTCCGCGGACCCGCACTGCGCATATGCGCAGATCGCCGCAACCCGCGGACCCACCGGTTGGTCGGTAGCCTGCGCTGCCATTCACCGCACCGCCTCACGCGGTTGTGGAGCCGAGTTGCGACGGCGCCGGCAAC